>JAVDPK010002597.1:1103799-1114980 GCA_034780415.1 Cichlasoma orientale
CACGCCCCCCCCCCCCCCACTTTCCCGTTTCTCTTCACTGTACACTTATTTAGGCAGAAAAAGCCAAAAAATAATTTAAAATAAACAAAAAAAAACAAACCAGCAAATGCACTGGCTAGCTCAGACATAAAGGACCTCAGTAAACAGCTGAAGTCATTGTTAAGTCTACAATCAAGAGACGCCTTCATGAATGTAAAGGTTTACACTAAGGTTAAAACCACTGGTTACACTCAGAAGGCCAGATTAGACTTCACCACAAAACAAAGAGCCTGCTCAGTTCTGGAAAAAAAAAATCTTTTGGAAACATGAAACTGAGATTAACTTGTACCTGCATGATGGAAAGAGAAAGGAATGAAGAAGAGATAAACGGCTTATGGTGCGAAGCATAGCATTTTTGTCTTGATCCCTTGCACAGAGCAAGTGAGCAGGACACCAATCTACTCCAGGCTTTGCAGTGATAGGCAGGAGCTAAAATCTCTGCAAAGCATTGCAGACCTTTGCTAGAAGCAGCAGTGCCATGATCTCTGCTCAGATTCATTTAAATGCTGCAAAACTGATCACACAGCACTTCAAAGTGCATAATGACCCAACGCATACTGCAAAAACAATCCAAACCTCTATCAAGGCGAAGAAATAGGATATTCTGTATTTTTTTGGCAGCTCCCAGCTGAGAAGACGAAAACTGGCTAGTTTTTCAAATGGTACTTAGGTTTAAGAAGCTAGAGCAAAGACCTTGCTGTGATTATATATTTTTCTATCTGTGCCTGAGTGTCCCGTTTGTCCCTCAGAACCAACCTGCCTCAAACCTGGGAAGCCCCCTGCTGCGATGTGATAAACTGGACCAGGCCGAGATCAAGAGCCTCCTCATGTGTTTCCTGCATGTGCTCAAAAGCATGTCTGAGGGTAAACTCTCATCTCTATTACACTTCCTGCTCTCCCAGCCCACTTTAATGTCTGCACCCCATTAAAATGAAGCCGTCTCCACGGTGTCCACTCCTGTCTCTTCCAGATGCTGTGTTCACATACTGGAACAAGGCGTCGTCTGCTGATCTGATGGACTTCTTCACTTTAATAGAGTAAGACATCTTATACAGAATAACCAGCTATTAGAAGTATTGCTGAAAAACATATGGCGACTGATTTTATTTATTTATTTATTTTACCCCGCCTACTTTCCACCTCTCAGAGTGTGCCTCCATCAGTTCAGATACATGGGAAAGAGATACATTGCAAGGTAATGTTGCTGTCACGGATAAAGGATTTCATGCTTCTCAACATCTTGCTTATTATAAATATTTGTCCATTAGGTTTTATACAGTTTATGAGGATGCAGCTATTTGTGTGTATTTTAAATCATCCAGGCTAAGCCATCATGTTTCTTACTATTGAAGGGTGTGACTGTACTGTATGTTCAGCCCGATTATTTTGATTTGAATAAGTACACACACTGTACTTTAATCACTGTTGGAAAGTGGCCTTGTCTCCCAGGGGGCTTTACGTATTCACTCTCTCTAACCTCCCACCACTGTTTCTGTCTCTATTCACTGAAACGCTGGCAAGTTTAACATAACGAAATAAAACCTGGCTCCTGCCCTCTCCTGCTTGGGTAAGCCTAAAGGTGAAACTGAGAGTAATTGCATGGTAATTTCTCACCATCAAAAAAGTTGCAGTGCTTTGACGGTTTCGATGCTCTAAATTCACCGCCTCTCACATTCTTCCATGCATGGCTTCAGCTTAAACTTGGTGCATTAATGCTGCCAATACTGCTTTGATTATTTTAAGTTTAATCTGCATGGCAGACATGCACTCACAACTTGACTTTAGCCTTTAAGATCTCATAAATTTAAATCGCTCCCGGGGCATTTTGAGCGCTAGTTGTAAAATGATGTATTATTCACCATAACCTGCAGCTTCATTAACTCATCCTGTTTCCTCATCAGGAACCAGGATGGGGCAGGACCTGTTGCACACGAGCGGAAGTCTCAGACTCTGCCTGTGTCCCGTAACAGGGCGGGAATGATGCATGCCCGCTTACAGCAGCTCAGCAGCCTGGATAACTCATACACATTTAACCACAGTAAGTGCCTCCATACTGTACCTCTCATCAAACATTCTCCATCAGAGGAACCCCGCCCTCCTCATACCTCTCTTTCAACATCAGCATCATCTTCTTCCTCAAACTCTGTCCCAGCCTGCTGCCAAGCAGCGAATTCTTTAGAAGACATGTGTGCTCATTAAATCAGGAGGTTGTTTGCGGCCTTCCATTGAGTGCCATAAGGGGGTTAAGCTAGGTGGTGATCCTGTTTAAATGGCATCATTTAATAATAAGTTTCTTTGTGTTTTCAGTGTAAGAAAGATTTCAAGTATTCTTGGCATATCTGTAGACCATGGTAAGAATGTACCAGGATGTTAGGACGTTTGTTACTGGTTATATGTTCATTTGGTTGATTTTAAGAGCATGCCTGTTTTAACAGAACATTGGCTTTCAAAACCTTCTCATCCTTTTGCCCAGCTCATCTGCTCTCAACTTTACATTTTTACATTTCACTCTGTGAAAGCAGTCCATGTGAAATATGAAGGGTTTTATTCCAAAAAAAAAACCAAAAAAAAAACAAACACGGATTTTGTACAAAAACAACCAAAACCTCAAACGTTGACACCGAAACAAAATCATCATTACATATTGTAAAGGAGAAAAATATGCCTCCCCAACTTGTCACAATTTTTCCAAAAAAAAAAGTTTTAGTTTGTCAAATAATTTTGCCTTCAGTTTGGAATGAAACTCTTTTAGACAACGTGAAGCTTTCTGTCTCTGATGCAGCGGCTTTGCCCTTAACACTACATTTTTGACAGATATGACACAGTATAACAAAGTGGTCACTTTGGAGAGGTTTTGTATTGAGTGTGCTGGCGGTGATTGAAAGAACTACAGCCTGTTCTTGTCTTCGTAGCCTACAGTCACTCAGACGCTGACGTGTTGAATCAGTCACTGCTGGAGGCCAACATTGCCACTGAAGTCTGCCTGACTGTCCTGGACACACTCAGTATCTTCATCATGGGTTTCAAGGTACCAAAGATGTTTAGTGAATTTTGCTTATTTATTTTGGCATAATTAACTTTGTTGTTCTGCCCCATTATTGCTTATTGAGGGCTTATTTTTTAAATCCGATGATCCTCTCCTACTCCACAGACACAGCTGTGTGCTGACCACGGCCACAGTCCACTAATGAAGAAGGTGTTTGAAGTCCACCTCTGCTTCCTGCGGATCAATCAGTCAGAAACGGCCCTCAAGCAGGTCTTCACTTCACTGCGCACCTTCATTTACAAGGTATGAAGGACTTGCCTCATTTAATACTTCTCTATTTGTTAAGCCCGGATGACCACAGAAGCTGATGACTCATTTTTGTCTTCTTAGTTCCCATGCACGTTTTTTGAAGGGCGTGCAGACATGTGTGCTGCATTCTGCTACGAGATCTTGAAATGTTGTAACTCCAAGTTGAGCTCCATTCGCAGCGACGCAGCCCATCTGCTGTACTTTCTCATGAAGAGCAACTTTGACTACACGGGACGCAAGTCCTTTGTCAGAACACATTTACAGGTGAGATAGTTCTTCACAATAAAAGCTTTTATATCCATCTTCTTTAATATTCTGGGATTCTAGAGACGCCAAGAGTTATTTTAGCACTTCAAACAGCATATTTTACATGACTTATTACCATAAGGGGACAGTTCCTTCTAACGTCAAGTATACATATTTTTCGTCTGGCCTGTAATATTTGCCTTCCCTTTTGTAACTGCTGATCTTTCGTTTTCTTTAGGTTGTGATTGCGGTCAGCCAACTGATAGCAGATGTCATCGGTATAGGAAGTACGCGCTTCCAGCAGTCTCTTTCAATAATCAATAACTGTGCCAACAGTGATAAAACTATCAAGGTGAGAACCACACGTGCAACAGCTTTTAACTTCATCCTGGCTCCATTTTAAATAGGCAATTTAAAAAACATGCCTGGAATTAAACTAACCTAACAATGATGTAGCTCACATAAGTGTATCCTCTTCAATAGAACACAGCTTTCCCATCAGATGTGAAGGACCTGACCAAACGCATCCGAACAGTGTTGATGGCCACAGCACAGATGAAGGAGCATGAGAGAGATCCAGAGATGCTGGTGGACCTGCAGTACAGCCTCGCCAAATCTTATGCCAGCACCCCTGAGCTACGCAAGACCTGGCTTGACAGCATGGCCCGAATCCATGTGAAGAATGGAGACCTATCTGAGGTCTGTGATAAAACTCTGTATGGCTCAATGGGGCTGGTTCTGATTTCTGTGTCTGATGTTTAGGCTCAAGAATCTCAAAGATCAGACCAGCACAGTCGTGGATACAAAGAGCGACACAAGTATTGGTTCTCACAAATTTTGTTCTTTCAGTTTTTATGGTGGCCATTTGCATATACTCCAGAATGTGATCAGATGACACCCCCCCCCTCCCAAAAAAAAAAAAAATGCAAGGATGTGCTAGCATTCAGTAATCCTCTCTCTAACACAGGTAAGAGTTTTGATGATTAACCATGGTTACCTGCAAGGAAACGTGCAGTCATCATTTGCATAAAAAAGGGCTTCACAGGCAAAAATATTGCTGCAGTAAGATTACACCTAAATCAATCATTTATCAGATTCAAGGACTGAGGTTCAGTTGTTGTGAAGAAGGCTTCAGGGCGCCCAAGAAAATCTAGCAAGCGCCAGATGATTCATCTGCAGGATTGGGGCACCACCAGTGCAGAGCTCAGGGATGGCAGCAGACAGGTGTGAGTGCATCTGCATGCACAGTGAGGTGAAGACTTTTGGATGATGCCCTGGCATCAAAAATGACAACAAAGAAGCCCTTCTTTGAAAAACATCAAGCACAGACTGACATTCTGCAAAAAGTACAGGGAGTAGACTGCTGAGGACTGGGGTAAAGTCATTTTCTCTGATGAAGCCCCTTTTTGATTGTTTGGGGCATCTGGAAAAATGATTGTCTGGAGAGTATTCCTGAGAACACAGCCATAAATAATGACACCAACATCCTCTGAGAGCAACTTCTCCTAACCATTCAAGAACAGTTTGGTGAAGAACAGAGCCTTTTCCAGCATGACGGCGCACCGTGCAATAAGACAAAGTGATAATAGGAACAAAGAAACAAAACATTTTAATTTGGTTCCATGGCCAGAAAACTCCCCCGACCTTAATCCCATTGAGAACTTGTGGTCAAGCCTCAAGAGGTGAGCTGGCAAACAAAAACCCACAAATTCAAAGCATTGATGATGCTAAAATGGGTTACCATCAGTCAGAATTTGGCCCAGAAGTTGATTGACAGCATGCTAGGGTGAGTTCCAAAAATCTTGAAAAAGACGGACCAACACTGCAAATATTGTCAATGAAAGCATTTGAAACTTGAAATGCTTTTAATCATACTTCAGTATATCATAGAAACATCTGACAAAAAGATCTAAAAACACTGAAGCAGCAAACTTCGTGAAAACCAATAATTGTGTCATTCTCAGAACTTTTGGCCATGACTGTATTGCAAACTGTCCTGTTTCCTGTGTGCTGCCGTTATCTACCCATGCTTATCTGACCGGAGTTGTTTTTGCTGTTCACAGGCAGCCATGTGCTATGTGCATGTTGCAGCGCTCGTGGCAGAATACCTGCGGAGAAAAGGTACTTCTGTACTCTCTGATGAAAATGTTTCTATTCCTTTACCAGATAGCAGACCTGTTGTTGTTTGTTTGTTTGTTTGTTTGACATTGTCTAATTTTTTTTTGTCTGTGCAGGCATGTTCAAGCAGGGCTGCTCAGCATTTCGTGTTGTGACTCCAAACATCGATGAAGAAGCTGCAATGATGGAGGACGTCGGAATGCAGGATGTCCATTTTAATGAGGTACTTGGATCATTTGTGCTAATAATGCAAAAATGTTTACTGTTCAAATGAATTAGCTAAGAATTGAAGTTTAAATCAGTGTTGTCAGCTAATTTTAGCTTATAGGCTACATACTCCTCAGTTAGACCTCGATAGGCCATAAAGTGACCTATTAAAAACACCTCCTTTCATTTCCTTTCATAATAAAGAAAGAATTAAAAGAAAGCACCTGCTTTATTTCAGTACATCTTTAAAGTCTTTTTAAAGTCAATTTTGGTTGTGATAAAATGAGCTGCTGGCACTCAAACACTTTATCTAAGCATATTTCTTCTGCAAAGTTTACCAGCAGCTCTCATCTCTGTTGTGCTCATCCCTCAGGATGTCTTAATGGAGCTTCTGGAGGAGTGCGCAGATGGCCTGTGGAAAGCTGAGCGTTACGAGCTCATCTCTGACATCTACAAGCTCATTATTCCCATTTATGAGAAGCGGCGGGACTTTGAGGTACAAACTCTCTTCGTCGGGTGTTTTATTCCCCTCCACAACACCTCTCTTTGATTCAGGCTAAATATAGACCAGAAGCAACTTTTAAATTCTGATTACGTTGTTTGACTCTGCACAGAAACTGGCTCACCTGTATGACACACTGCATCGAGCATACAGCAAGGTGACAGAGGTCATGCATACAGGCAAAAGGATGCTGGGAACGTACTTCAGAGTGGCTTTCTTTGGCCAGGTGAGTTCAACTCGTGCACAGCAGAAGCATACTCTGTTCTTCTTTTCCACACAGACCTCTCGTTTAATTATTATTTCTCAACTATAACTCGTTCACACTCGATTTCACTAATGAAAGCTGCTAATTTCTGTATGAAGCACTGGACCTGCTGAGGAGTCTTTTTGGAGGGAGTTTTGTGTTATGATTATTATGTTGAAGAGCATGACCACATGCCGTGGCGTTTTCAGACCCACTCTAATACACCTCTCTGCTTTTTTTAATCCTCTTTGAAGGCAGCGGTAAGTTATGCAGTAGACCCCGTGAGCCCTTTTGAGCGGCCTGAGTCTGTGTGTGACGTTGGTGTTGCTTTAATTCATTGCTCAGCCATAGTTTGCCGCTTCGAGTTACAGTAACAGCCACTCAACAATGCTGCTTCTGTTTGGCAGACTTGTGTTGCATGGCACTCATTCACTCATTTCAGTGTTTATGCTTTTATGTTACAGGATATAGTTTGTCAAGTTTTAGTACTGAATCTTATTTTTCTAGATATTTTTGTAAAGCTTTATGAATTATTTGTTGGGTGTGGTTGTTTCTGCCTGTTTTGTTTTGTTTTATTTTGTTTTGTTTTGTTTTAGAATTAGATGGTATTACATTTCTTCACAGTATAGGTGTTTATGAATAACAGTAATTTCATTTTTTTGTGTGTGTGTGTGTTGTCCACACCCCTCTAGCAGTACCAGTTTACTGACTCAGAGGCTGAGGTAAATCAATATGAAAGCCAACCTTTCAGTTGGAACTGCAGTGATGTTTTAGGCTGTGTTGTGCTCCTTTGCTAATGCAGTCAGTGCTGTTTCATGTGCCTTTCTTATCTTTTAGCCCTTTAATTCCTTGTCTTTTCCAGCTTTAGTGTCGCCCTAATCTTAGTAGGAAACCATTGAAGGGCTAATAGCTGAAACCTCACTGGCATGGATTCACCCACCTGTTCATCGGACTTTTTACCATTTACATTCAAGATAAATAACTAATACGCATTGACTGTGTGAAATTCATATACCCACATCGGTCCTTTGGTGTCTCTCACATCAACGACCTAAGACTGGCTTTTTTTGTAGTTTTCGTCTCTGTGCTTGGACGTTATGTAGAGGATTGTGGTTTTGTTTTGTTTTTGAGGGTTTTTTTTGGACTCTGACAAACTGTCATTAAAAATAAATAAATAAATTGCCATGATTGTAATGACTCCCTCTCACAACCCATGAATGGTTTGATGTGGTATTATCTTAGTAGATTGACACTGTTTTGATTTTTATTCTGGCCATTGAAAGTGTCTTGTATGTTTTTTTTGTTTATTTGTTTGTTTGTTTTTTAGGGCTTCTTTGAAGATGAAGATGGGAAGGAGTATATCTACAAGGAACCCAAATTCACCCCGCTCTCAGAGATCTCTCAGAGGCTTCTCAAGTTATACTCTGATAAGTTTGGTCAGGAGAATGTGAAGATGATTCAGGACTCTGGGCGGGTGAGACTCTTGCTAATTTAGCGGTTGGTTGGTTGGTTGGTTGGTTGGTTGGTTACACAGTCTGATACCTTTTTTTTTCTTTTTTTAACGCATTCATTCTCTGCAGATCAACCCCAAAGACCTGGACTCTAAGTATGCATACATCCAAGTGACACATGTGACTCCATACCTGGAGGAGAAGGAGCTGGTCGACAGGAAAACAGATTTTGAGAAGAGCCACAACATCCGTAGATTTGTGTTTGAGATGCCTTTCACCATTTCAGGCAAAAAGCAAGGCGGTGTGGAGGAGCAGTGCAAACGCAGGACTATACTTACCAGTAAATACCCTATTTACATTTATGTTGTAGTCCTCACTTTCAGTCTTCATGTTGGTTGTTGTTAGATCCTTAGAAGAAGTTAAGACGTTCTGCTCATCATTAGTCAGCTGGTGTAAAATAAGTCCACTTCCATTTACCTCTCACTGTTGTCTCCCTCTTTCTGTTAATGGAGTGTTGACACATGAGAGCACGCCTGGCTTGAACTACACACTGCATACGTAATTTCTGTGCATGACTGAAGATCTTGATTAGATCTTGAACGTGTCAGCTCTTTGTCAATCGTAATCATGGTTTTATTACAGTGCAAAAGATTCAAAAGTTCAGTCACATCTTCTTATCTTTATTATCTGGGAGCTTTCATAATTTGTACAGATCTTGAGCTAGTTTGTACATCCATGCACAAACTGTTCACCACTCTCATTATTGCGTTTCTTCCCTGCAGCCACACATTGTTTTCCATACGTAAAGAAACGCATTGCAGTGATGTATCAGCACCACACCGATCTGAGCCCAATCGAGGTTGCCATCGACGAGATGAGCAAGAAGGTTGCTGAGATCAAACAGCTCTGCTCCTCCAGTGAGGTGGACATGATCCGTCTGCAGCTCAAACTGCAGGGCAGCATCAGTGTCCAGGTGCCTGCTTTAAAATCTGTCAAAACGTGAAAATATGCACACACACACGACATAGTTATAACAAAAACATATATATTTCTATTGAATCCTCCCTCAGGTAAATGCAGGACCTCTTGCATATGCCAGAGCTTTTCTGGATGATACGTGTGCCAAGAAGTATCCCGATAACAAGGTCAAACAGTTGAAAGAGGTCTTCAGGTGAGATGTCAATGACTTACAGTGAATATGTGCAAAGACTGAACAGATCTCCCTTTTAACACAATTTATCACTTGTTTGCGAGCAGGCATTTCGTGGAGGCGTGTGGCCACGGCTTAGGCATTAATGAACGACTCATCAAAGAGGACCAGCAGGAATACCACGATGATATGAAAGCCAACTACAGAGAACTAGCCAGAGAGCTGTCCATCATCATGCATGAGCAAGTAAGTACATTAGCTGTTGCTCAAGTGAAGTAATAGTGTAATTACATTGAACATTGGTAATGCTACACCTCTAGTCTGACTCTGAAATGGGTTTTGCCAAGTAGACAGAGTGCCATTCATTAATATGATTGATGAAGTGATAATGGGCTCTTTGATAACGTCATTCTCTGTTTTCTCTTTGTGCTGACATGAGCAGATTTGATGGTAATGAAAGAAGAAGTGTGCAATAAAGACAGAGTTGGTAATTGTTGGTCCAGTCACATGTCTGATAACTGTAGGATTCCTGATGATACAGAATTTATTGATGTACACAACATATTTTAGACATATTGAAATGTAAACATTAATAAGTCATTGTCCTCTATTCTAGTTTGCCTAATGATGCTTAATGCAATTAGAATTATTTTTTAAGAAGCTGGTAAAGCTTGACCTTGACCTTTAAAGTGCTGGCTAGATTGACGCAGTTATTTCTTCAGATCACTATCTTATCTTTACATCCCTGCAATAAGTAAGAAATTATGTACACATAAATGTTCTCACATATGAGACACACCCACTGTCCGTCAGAATAGCTAATCTTCCCAATTTAGACTGTTTTTTTTTTTTTTTTTTTTTTTTTTTTTTAAATCATCTGACCAGGAAATTGTGAAATGTGCCCTCTGCAAAGACCAGAACATTATTTGAGGTCTATTGCAGCAGTTTCAAAACTTAAAACTTAAAATGCTCCTATTCTAACTATACTTGTTCCAGTCGCTGGCTATACCAACAATCACTTATTGGCTGTTTTCTTTTGGCTTGCTGACGTATTGTCTTGCATGTGTACACAGTTTGTACCATGTGTATGCATGTGCGTGTACATTACATGGATTTGTATGTGAATTAACAGTATGTACATGCCTCAGATTTGGAATGTGTGTGCTTTGAAAAATTAATTCACATTAGTTTTTCCTTTTTCTTTTTGTACGTACATGCACAAATTTGTCTTATGCGTTTAAACTTTTTTGTGTGTTTTGTGGATTGTTTTTTGTTTTTTACCTCGCTTTAGCCTTCATGTATGTGTTAATCTTCCTGATTGGAAACATCTTAAAGAAATACATTTTTGAAAAAATTACCTCTGGACAAAAGTAGCTGTTGCCCCTGTTCCCTGTTTTGTACCGAGAGCAGAATCAGTGTCCTCATCAACTCTTAGAAAGAAAGCCGACTAGAGCACTTTTAAAAAATGAGCTTCACTTGCAATAACCGCTCGCTAAGACTCTCTGTTCTCCCCTACACACTCTTTTCTTTCCAGATCATTCCCGTGGAAGATGGCATGAAAAGCATTCTCCCAGACTCGCTTCATATCTTTAATGCCATCAGTGGCACACCAACCAGTGCCACCATCCAGGGCATTCCCAGCTCATCCTCTGTGGTTTGATGCCAGCCTGGGTTAAACTCTGCCTGTACTTGCCAACCCAGGCATGCCAGTGATGCCATATTATCACTCCAGAACTTAATCCTGCTTCTCAGCCTAAAGAGAAACAAATGGAAGAACAGACAAGTCTCATTTTCCATTTTCTGTCTGGCCACCGAAGTCCAATATGAGCAAGGCACTGGACCTGCTTAACACAGATAAGGGGGCACGGTGGCTGTGGGATGGGGGGACCTCTGAGACTTGGCGCAGCCAGCGAGCGGGGGGGGGGGGGG
>JAVDPK010002597.1:1135724-1147676 GCA_034780415.1 Cichlasoma orientale
GGTGTGTGTGTGTGTGTGTGTGTGGGTGTGGGTGTGTGTGTGTGTGTGTGTGTGTGTGTGTGTGTGTGTGTGTATTTGACTAAGGTCCCAGTCACACAAGCCTGGCACCACTGGTCACCAAGGAAAGATGTGTATTGCCACCCAGTTGGAGAGTGGTTGCTTGCAGTCACTAGTGTGAAATTAGTCGCAAAAAGGCGGCACTGCGCTGAAAACCACCTTGTGAATGCTTTGGTCACTAGCAGATTGCCATGGCTATCAGCAGTTATCTACTACTACTAAGGCATAAACTACTCGTGAAGTGCAATCTACTCACCAAGTAGTCGTGAAACTGAAAAGTGACACAAACTGGAAATGGAGACTGTTAGGCTTGAAAATAAATAAAAGTTGCACCTTTCAAACATGTTGATCGCAGTGGTAAGGCACAGCTTTTACTTTGAAGGCAGGTGTTCTCCATTTCCGGTTAACATTGTACTTTTTCAAGTTTCACTACAGCTCAGAGTAAATAGTGAGTGTTTGCAGACAAGTTGGCATCTTTCATGCATTCTGCTAGTAAACAAAGCAATCACAAGGAGGTTTTTGGTGCAGCACCCTCTTTTCAGCGGATTTCACCTGGCAATAATCAGCAATGATTCACAAACCAGTTAGAGAATCTACATTTTTCCTAGCAACTGGAGCTCACCAGGTGGTCACCAACTGTTCTCTAGGCCTGTGTGTCTGAGGCTTAGGGGTGGAGCTGATCTACACACACAGAGCAGAGAGGTGATGCATGGTTTCAGACTCATGAAATCCTATGATGCAGCACTTTTCTGCAGGATTATGTGTGTTTGTGTGCCTTTTTAACAGGAACAGGAAAATTTTAAACAGTTTTTTCCCTGAATTCACTTCTTTGTTCCTGCCAGTGCTACCTTTTCATTCACTCTCTAGCTCATTATGTCATCTAAAAGCTGTCACTATTACAGTTGAAACAGAAAGGCGAGACAAGTAACGGCAAGCCAGAAGCTGCTGAGGAGCTGCGAAAGGCCATTGTTCAGGCAGAAGAAACACACCCAGGAATCTGTGACTCCCTGGTGGCTGAATTAGTGCAGAGACTTCAGAGGTAAGTGAAGTTCATACCAGTAATTTCTCCTGTTTTAACTTTTTTTCCCCCCATTTAAAAGTTTGTGAATTTATATAATTACTTCCTAAATGGATTTCATATTAAAGTAGGCTGTGTGGCAGGATGTAAGGCTGAGGGGCAGCTTAATTGCAAACCTGCTGGCTTCCAGTGACAGAGACAAAAGCTTTAATTCAATTATGGTTTTCTATCTCGAAGCTGTGGATGTATTTCAGGCTGGGCAAGTGTGTTGGCCTAATAAGCACCAACATGGCATCATTAAAAATATGATACACTTAAAGTTAAGTTATTTGTTAGACTCTGCTTGTCCGGCATAAGAGTGAATCTCGAGAGCATGATACAGCTACATGGTAAATGTTATATATTAACATGTGACTGGCAAAAGTTTTTGTACAGCTGAATCTTTTCAGAAAGGAAACCCATACCCATCTGTCTTGTTATGCAGCAGTAAAAGCAAGGATGTCTGTGTCTACAATTTGTTGGTGTGTAATGTTTAGTCTTAACTCAAGGCCTGTAATTATTGAGCCCCCCCCCCCCCCGATGTTTTTCAGGTTTTCTGTGCCTCATGCAGCCCCCACTCACTGAGATGAGTTAAGTCCAGTTCTGCTCTACTTTTCCACCCGTGTGGCAGCAGTCAGATCTTTTCCTCTGACCTCCACAGCCAGGATGAAGTCTCCCAGGAAGGTCTCGATCACTTGTTTGCGTGAAGCAAATCCTGGCCTACTTAATGTCTGTTTATATGCTAGCACAGCACTAGAGGGTCCTATTCAATACAGTTAGTGGCCACACAGTAAGCTGCCACCTGCTGTAAGATGTCCCTTCTTGATACCTCCTTCTCAACTGTTTTATTTTAAGAGCACATTAGCTACATTTCTGGAAGGACTCTTTGACTTTGGTGTGCTTGTGGCTTTTTCCACATAGGTTTACACTCAGCATCCTTATGGAGAAAATAGCTTGCTTAATTAATTGTGTGCATGTGGCTGTGTGAGAGATCCTGTGAAATGTGCAGTGAAGCGTGGGTTTTGAAGCATTCTATTGAAAACTCAGGTATCCCGCTTTAAGTGGATCGGGTCTTCTGGGAGATGGAAAGAGCTCTGCAGGGTGGTTGTACAGACTTGTAAATAAGCTCATTTCTACAGTTTCTTGAAAGGTTAAAGGAGCGTTTGGAACCACTGTGTTCAAATGGCCAAATGCAAAGTGTAGATAATGGCTGTGAGGTGAATATTTTTGAGAAATTTAAGAAGCCACAATTGAGATTGCCTTGACTTTGTACTTGTTCTTTTGTATATCTGTCTTTGATTTCTCTCTCTAGTTGTAAACTTTTTAAGTACTCATCCAGTGAATGAAAATAGCTGCCCTCTATCATGGTTTACTATTGATTTGTGTACATTTCTTAATTCTCTTTGATTTCACACTCTTTGGTGTGGCTGTAATAATGTTAGAGAATGTTAGAAAAAAAAACTAGTGGCTGGTTTATTGAAGCCCCAGCAGTTTTAAACACTGGATGCTCTGTTTCCAGCCCTGATTCCATAAAGCCTCAAGTTGTGTTGGTTTGTAGGACTCTGCCTCATCCCGCTTTTTTTTGTTTGTTTTTGTTTTCACCATTTGATTGATAAACGGAGGTTTCGTCCATTCATTCCATTAACAGGGCAGTGCCATCATCTGAGTTTATAAATCAGCAGACTTTTAGTCTTCCTAGGAGCTGCAGTGGTACTATCCTCCTCAGTGTACCTACAGCTTTAATTGCACTTCGAGTATAAATGCCTTTTGACTATAAACAAAGTAGCCATAAAACAGTAGCATGAGACTTACGGTATTTTGCAGGTATTCACTGTACCATCTGGGACAAACAAAAGTCCACCACAAGTCTCACAGCTTGGACTTTGGAGTCGGTCATGCAGTGTAGTAATTGCCTGGCTGTATCTTTTTTTTTTTTTTCATTTTTAACCTGTGGGAAGTTTTCTGGTTTGCTAGGCTTCTCACAGCGTAGGTGACACTGCTCTCAGATGTACATACTAACATAAAGCCAAGCGGTGTTCAAAGACACTGCTACTACGTTTGACTCTAGTTTAAAAGGAATGTGCATGGTAGTGTTAAGCCTAATGGTTGGCCTGAGCAGTATGCGTTGTAGCATACTCCTGCAGGACTGAAGGAATGTCGAGTCCTGAACAGAGTTGAATCAGCCTTACAGTATTTGTGATGAATGGGATGAATAAGATCAGCTTTAAACTGTTAGATCTGTTGCTTTTATTGTGATTTGTTCTTTATGTCTATATTCAGAGATACTTTAAAAGACAAATGATTAAAGATAGAAAGCATTTCTTGACAAAATAAGGTGCACAAGAACAAAATTACCCTGTATGTATGTTGTCTAAAACTTGCCATCATTATAAATAAGAGCATTCTTTTTTTTTTCTTTGAATCTTTGGGGTGAGAGAATCATTTTTGCAGTGTACACAATGCACACAGCAAGTTAAAGGAACAGTTTGACAACCTGGGAAATACTTTAATTTGTGGTGGAGAAAGCAGAAAGATTAATATCACTCAAATACAGATTTGCTGCCATTTTTATTAGGTATACAGTCCAATACAGCAGTTTTTCCTTAAAACCTGCTTTTGTAACACTGTAATGTGAAGGTATTTTTGCCACTCATCAGTTTTAGGCCTGATTTCGTTGTCATCGATGGCGTTGCACTGGACTGCATCTGTTTACAGGTGTTACTAGAGGAGAAGAGATTAGAATGCAGAACAAGAAAACATTACCTTTTTAATTTTGAGCTCAAAAATGAAAATGTAACTGGAGGCACGTACCTCTGTTGCATGGCACACTTTACCCTTATTTCTGTTGTAGGTAACCTGCCAATAATCATATTTTGGAATTAATTTACATTGTCGCCAAAGCTCAATATTACGAGCATTGCAAAGACAGGGCAGTTGTGTTGGATTGGTTAATATTGCACAAGCGTTCCTAATAAAATGGCCACTGAGTGCTTAGTTAACAGGAGAAAAAGCTTGTGTCAAACCACAGAAAAATCCCCCTACCATGCATAAAACTACAGTTCTGCAGTTTACCTGGTGTTAAGGTAAAGTTTCAAGTATTTTTCTGGCTGGTAGCTCCTGAAACGGATCAAACTGTCAGCTAGCTGCGGCTTTATATTCAGCTTCCTGACAAAAGAGCAGTATTGAAGTGTTTCCTGGATGTCAAGCTTATTCTCTTAACTTGCGGAACCTTTCTTGCCCATTTCTCATGAATACTATATAATGCTTCCTTTCTACTTGGTGTTGTAGTTATGGTGGAAAACAGACTTACATGAGTACAGTTCAAATATTTATCAGATGAATAAGTAGAAACTGGTTAACCACACGATAGCACATGACGACTCGACGCTTCATTCAAGCTTTTCATGTAAAATGTGCCATTTATGCCCCGATCTGAGATGAATGCAATACAATTTGCACCTTTTACATGATCTAGCATGGCTCTTTTTGTGTTGCACTGTGTTGCTTTTAAATATGTTACTCAGTGTTATGGCGTTACAGTGGTTTTGTCTTTTTCTTTTTTCTTCTGTTCCCCTTTTGTGTGTTGTATGGCAATGAAGCAGTGTGATCAGCAGCAGTCATCTCTCAGCACAAGTAGGCACATACATTTCTAAACTATTTTTATAACCCCAAAGAGCAGTATTATGTAATAGGAGTGAAGTTGGGTTTTGTGATGTGTTCAGATTTCAGTTAACACTGGATAGCAATCATTTAAAATGTACATTTCAGTTTGTTTTGTTTTCCTGACAGTTTCCAGTCCAGTATGTGTGTGTTTGCTAATACAAGACAGTGCTGTTGGATTTCTTGGAATTAGTCAAATGTTTAAGAAAAAAAAAAGTTAAGTGGGAAGTTGAATAGGTTTGCTCTTTACATTTTCCTGACTCAGACTGTAGTGCCTCTTCTTGCTGCTTGTGGTTCTGTAATTGAATTTCATTTTAAGTTTTGTATAATGACCCACAAATTTATAAAATGTACGGCTACGGCATCAGGATTTCAATTGTTGCAGTTTGCACAAATTGAATGCTGCACGTTGATCAAAGCAAGTATTTTTTTTTTCTTCAGTTTGAATTTTAAAGCTGGACATTACAATTGAGTGAAATTTCTTTGGCAACATTATCAGAACGGAGACGATGATTCATCTTCAGACTGTATTGGGATAGAGAAAAACCAGACACATTTCTGAATAAAACATTCCTTGAACTTCAGGTTGTGTAATTATTTATTGTATGATTACTATCATTTCTTGATATAATGTATCTTCTCTTAAAGCTCCAAGCTCCCAGCACCCATTACCTTTGGGCTGAAGTTCAAATGAAAAACTCAGCTCAGTGATGTCAGTGTGCATCAAAATATGATGACACATCACACCCCTTATTTAAGGCTTTTTTTTTTTTTTTTTTTAAGAATTTGGATTACTGATCACTGTATATAGAATGCAAGTAGTTTATATTTTAAGATTTATTGATGAAGTAAATGATGGCTGTAACTTTGTTTTACCTGCAACTTTAAGATCTGTTTAGGCTGTTTTAATGCTGATATTTAAATCCTAGCACATCTATTCAAGTCTGTGTGGTTCTACGTATCTAAAGTTTGTCCAGCTCATGAGCGGTAACAAATAATGATAGCGACACATTAACTAAAACTTAATAAGCAGAAAGCATAATTAACTTTGAGGTGTGGTAGTGTGTCAGTATTTGGATGAGTGTTGTGTTGTGTAGTGTAAAACCTAAAATAACTTAAAAACAGCCCTTAAATGCCAAACAGACAAGTGTTAAAAATTACATCTAGAATTAGGAAACGGCAACAATTTTACCACTTTTCAGTGCCCAGTTAAGAAATACTTCTATGCGTTTCAACTAAAAAAGCTGGTACGAGCACAGCAGCACAAAATGGCTGGGCCCAAAGTTGGAAGTGCTGAGATCAGCGGCTGTGTCTTTTAATTAAATAGCTTTCTCAGTTTTTCCTTTTAGGCCTTTAAGTTTAAAGCTTCAATTCTGTGACGGTTTATGCTGATGATCATTCAGTATTGATCAGGTACCGCCCAGCTGACTTCACTTGGCAAAGAGCACCGGCAATATAAAACCTGAGGGGGAGGAATCGCACAGTGAAACTGGCCCACCTGGTAATACTACAAGCATAACAGTCCAAATGGAAGTTGGATTTGTGCTGCTTGAACATATAGATAAAGATTCCCAAGGTGACCGGCAGTATGGATTCATTTTGATGCTTAGCTGGTCTGGGAAGGTGTGTTTAAGGGGAGAGATTCCTACCAGGATCCTGGAGGGGCTGTCCACAGCATGGAGATGGGAATTAAGAGCAGCCAGTCAAAAGAGCAAAGAACACGGTCACTTAGGTACTTAGGGGCCACTTTTTCTGAGCCAGTGTAGGAAAATGAGTAGATGTGATCATTTAAGGAAATATTAATAATCTGCTGGGGGAAAAAAGACCATGTGATTATGATCAAAAGCTCTACAACAGCTACTGATGGAGCTTGCAGTGAGATTTATCATTAAATTACCTTTAATATAATTTTAAAGAACTCAAACCGCATCATTTTAATAGATCAACATTAAATATTAGGTACTTAAATTTGAGCTTCTACAATGATGGTGATTTGCATGCGTATGAAAGGGTAAAACTGAGGCAGCGAGCACGCGAGCAGCATTTTTAGGTGACCTTTCAAAAACCACAACGCAAACCATTTCCTCAAATACCTCACAGCAAGTTTTATTTATACATCCAAAAACAAAAGATCAAATTTCTCACACTATATACAGATATTACATACAGTGTTTGTACACATATTACATAATTTGTACACAAGAAAAATATACATAAAAATGTAAACCTTTGTATACAAAAAATACCTTAGACAAATTAAACAAGGACCAATAACAAAAGGTGACTAGATTAGCTCATCCTATCTTTAAAAACAGTAATACAGTACATTCAATGAGTATAGGAATTTGTCAGCCATCTCTGAATTCAAGCAGTTACATGTGCCTACGAGCCCTGTAAATTTTGTTCTACGTGGTTGTCGGGGAGAGTGAACTGGTGGAGCGACTAATCTCATGCTATGTGGATACAGCAGTATTACCTCACGTGTTTCAATCGCATTTTCACCCAACCCGATTCTTCCTCTTTAATTTCTAGGGGCACTGTTTCTGTTACTGACAACACTGCGGTCACTGAGAAGCCCAGCCGTCTCTGGTGGAGCTACAGGTTTACACTTGAGACTGTGTTTTCTCTTTGGAAGGGGCGAGACAGAACTGGGCCTTCTCACAGCTGGAAACAAGAGTCCGGTGCAGGCTCAGAGCTGCTAATGATAGCGGCTGTTCGTGTAATGAGCATCCAAGCAGGGGGGGAAAAAAAGGAGAAAAAAACAAAACAAGACATGGGACACATGAAACACCACCGGTCTCATCCACTCCTGTGCAAATCTAGGTTGAAAAAGTATGCTGATCTGTTCTTCTCTGCCATCTGATGCATATAATCTAGTATTTCTTACCACCAAGAAGCCAGTGACCATTATCTTATCATGATATTGTTATGCTCTCACACAAAAAGGGTTGCAGCCCTATGCAATCTCAAGACTTCTTCCTGGAATTTAATAGCTATCAAAAAAGTATTCTCCATCAGAATAAAAACAGAGACAGCATACGAACAAACATTGATCCCTCCAACAAAGAGAACTTACAATCATTTTGATAGCCATTAAAAGCAAGAGACTCATTCTACACAGACACAGGTTCCACTGAATACATTGCAAATAACAATTTCAATCCATTGCTACTCAATAATTCACCAACAAACCCCAAGATAGAGACTGCTATTCTATATACCTAATACTCAACAATGTCTGACAATCTCTCAAATGTCTAATATAATACCTATCAAAAGCCATGGTTGTACTGCTGTCAGGGTGGGGGGGGGGGGAGATGCTCTCAGGTGGCAGAGCTCTCTTTTTTTGTTTTTCAGACACCAGCTTTTCATCATATGTCTTTTTTTAAAAAAAACAAACATTGCTTTATAACTGAGTAAAAGAGACAGTGCTTTACTTCCAGACGTGCAAAATACACCAATTGTGTTACATCTAGCTGATGGGTAAAAAATATAAATTTCCAACACCCAATCACCGTGTGAGCCTCCTCCGGGTAGCCTGGCCTGTCATATTAGTGCGAGCCCTGAAACTGAACTTATGTTATATGAGACATGCAAGCCACTAAAGACCATTGTACATGTGGACCAGAGAGCACCTTTGAGAGTAGACACTTAAAAGTCCCTGGATTGTGGCATTACCGTTCTCACCGTAACACTGAAGCTAATTTATCAGCCTTAAAAATCCACTCAGAGAGAAGATGGCCTGACCTGATCGCTCGCCTCTGAAGGGAAACTGTTAAAGAGGCCAAAATATCTTCCTGATCCAGCCTGGATTCATCGGGTGAAGCTACATGTAATGAGACCAGTAAAATACCTCACGATGCTAGAGTTATGTTAATGTATTTATTGCTTTAAGATACTATATTTATTTACCTTCAAGTGTCTACTAGGCCACTCAGAGTCCCACAACCAATGGTGAGGTCAGAGATTTTTGACGTCTGAGCAAACCAATAAATGAGCACATATACAATATACACAATATAAAAACAGCTGTTTAAAAGTATTTTGGTAAATTCATATGACTGTGAAATTGACTCAGTAAGATTCTATAGCATGATAACAGTTAAATAGCTTGAAACATAATGGATCACAAAAATCTTTTGTTCTTCAGAGGGTGACAGAAGCAGTGTATGAAACAGGTGGGTAACGAAAAACAAATAATGCAATGGCCATCTGAGCAAGGCAGGGTACAGCTGATCATTTTAAGACAGGACTTGAACTGGCAAAGCAAACAAAACTGACCACTGACTGAGGCTTCTATGAATTCTGAGCACTGTGACACAGATAATCTCTGCTTGGGTCCTTCTGCCAATTTTCACCCGTTTATAACATCCAACTGTAACCCCCTGCTGACGAAACCACAAGGCATCGAACACGTGGACTCACACCGACTTAAAATCTCAGACATCATCTGACTACACAAGGAACAAACAAAAATAGAAAATAGAGTAAAATCTGAGGTTGTGCAAATTCATTATCAAATAGTGCACTATTACCACATTGCACACATGTAGCAGATGAACAGGGGTGGTTAATCACAAGTCAGTCTACTGGATTGTAAGTGACTGTGAGTCCACAGACCATCGTGCAGTCGCTGCATGCCGCTTGCTCTCATTTACTTTGCGTGAAGGGTGGTGTGGCGCTGTTGGCACTTGCAGCGGTGGCACTAACTATAGAGAAGCCAGCAGGGGGAGCCGTGGAGCTGTGGCTGGGCTGCACGTCTTTTGGGATGCCACTGTGGGAGGCCAACTGATGGCCAAAGGCCGCGCTGAACTGAGGGAGCTGTTGCTTGGGCTGTGTGGAGGTCAAAAGATCATGTGAGGAAGATGTGAGGGAAGATGAGGGAGCGGGAGGAGTCGTTAGACCAGTCAAGCCACTCTGGGGCATCGCTGAGAGAGCAGCCATAGGCTGCAGTGTCACAGAGTGGGTGGTGGCGGGGGGAGTGGAAAGGGAGGTGGATATGAGATGACTTTCTGATCCGATGAGATTGCCAAACTGCGTGGGGTCAGTGAGAGGGAGAGGGAGATTGTTCCACGTGGAACGTGGCGGTCCTGGCAGCCCACTGACAGGGACTTCCAGGACAAGGGGGGTGTCTGTCTGGAAAGAGTTGGCATGGGGAGAAGACATGTGGTCACTGTATGGGGACTCCACATGCTCACTGCTGTAGTGGCTTCCTTGGGGAGATGATGTGGGCACGTCCGACTTGGTGAGAACATGGGATGAATGTGTCCGAGAAAACGTCCGCTCTGTTAGGGAGGTTTGAGTGAGCAGGGACGTGGTGGAGGGGGCCGCTGCAGAAGTAGATGAGGTCAGATTGGAGCACGGTGCTTGGCTCTGGTTAGCGGGCTGAGATGGAGGCGAAGGGGGAAAGTGATCTCCAGTAGACTGCAATAGATTGTCCGCCAGCTCGAGGCTGGTGAAGTTCTCGGTAGGGATGCGGCTGTTCAGCAGGTCTCCCATGCCCCCTGGTTGGACAGGACCAGGAAACACAGTCATGGCTCTGTGGTCCACTCCTTCAGCAGGGGCCAGGTCTCCCATGGAGCTTAGGCACACCAACGAGTCTGTGTAGGACCCCATAGCTTGCAGTGCACGTACCAGCTCTTCAGCCTCCTCTGTGGTGGGCAGTAGCTCTCCATTTTTACCTGCACAAACATTTGCAAGATTATATATAAAAAAAAAAAAAAAAAAATCACAGACTAAGAGGGTCTTGCGCACATGAAATGAACAGTGGTGCACAAAAATGAGCTGCAAGACAACCTTCAAACAAGTCAAAGTCCTGCAGGTCATCAGGTAGTCTGGGTAACACGTCGGAGAAATCCTCCTGGTTTAGCTCAAGGTCATTTGGAATGTCTGCCATGTCATTGGTGATATCATCAGGAAGCTCATCAGTACTTAGGTCTGGAGTTGAAGGGCTCCTGAAAAAAAGGTTAGAGGAAAAATACAACATGCTATTGTATGTGTAACATATGAGCCTCTGTTTCACGCTGAATCTCCACACACTAAATATCTAACAACAGCGCAGGGACGCAGCTGTGGCACACCTGATGCTGGCCTGTGAGGGCATTGTTAGGCTCGTTGAAGGCATTCCCAGGTTCCCCTGTGGCAACGCTGGAGGGATGGGTTTCTGAGGCCTCCGTGGGCCTCTCCTCCTCTTCTTCTTATGTTTTTTGGTGAGCGCCGGTGGTTTGGTCTTTTTACGTGGCTTTCGCTGTTGCTGCTGCTGGTGCTGCACCCGTCGGTTTCCGTCCCCACGCAGGAAGTTATCCTGTGCAGAAGGAAAGGAGCAGATAAAGAAAATCTGATCTGAATAAGGTTTAAAAAGTTTTTTTCCCCCCTGCACAATATTCACATTTCTGCCACTATTTTTGCTGTTGTGGAAGTTTTTGATGGGTCTTAGATTTCCTACAGTGTTTACCCTTAAACACTGAACTCACCATCTTTTTGGCATGCTCTTCACAGAGAGGTGTCTGGTGCGTGATATCAAACACGGGGATGGAGCACTGCTGACCATCTGCGAATTTGGCTGTGCAACTTGCAAAGAGCTGTTGGGAGCGATTCAACAGAATGTCTACAAAGACCAGTAAAGGAAAAAAAACAACAACAAAAACACGATGCACTCGACAGAGGGCATGTGAACGAAATCCTACAGCACAGGTGCACACTGTACAGCTCACAGAATGTGAGTTTAAGATAGCATGCACAACTGAGATTTATCAAATGCGGTAACGTGTATATGACCGGCTGTACATAAGAGCGGCGGTGCAAAGGATACGCTGAAAGCAGTGTCGAGTGAAGGGCAGAGCTCTGTTGTGGCAAGGCTGGCCCTTTGTGCTGCCAGTGCAGGTCCCCGTATCTGCGCCCTGCTGCCTTGGTGGAGCCACACTGCAGACACAAACACATCCAGGACTTAGCAAACACTGACAAGTCAACATTCATCATGTTGTGTTCATTGAAAGTTATATTCCTAAAGGTGGAAAAATAAGATTTGTGAATGCCTTAACCAATCTAAGGCCTCCTGACCATAATGTAAATCATAGCCTGACATGAACAGAAGTGATGGTTGTGAGCAGAGCTGGCAAAAGTACTGACATTCTGTACTTAAGTAGAAGTACAAGTACTTGTGTTAAAAACTACTCTGG
>JAVDPK010002597.1:1152875-1168451 GCA_034780415.1 Cichlasoma orientale
AACCAAAAACAAAACACACACACACACAGGCGGGCAGGAATATGATAACAGCTGACCTTAGACAGCTCATTAGCCTGCTTAAAATAGTTGGCCTCCTCAAAGTCATCATATCGCACAAGATTTGGGGAAACCTCTGCCAGCCTATTACGCACTTCATCCAGAGTGTCATATGGCAGAGTCACTCCAGCAAGCTTAAAAAGGGATGAAAACAACGCACAGCATTTAGTCACATTTTATTTGCTTGAGTCTTGCATGTTTATTCTGCGCTGTAGTTCACCTCAGACATGGCTCTGATGATCTTCCAGTCCTCTCTGGCTGCGCCTGGAGGAGTCACTGCCACCTTGGTCTGCTGGGAACGGCCTTCAGTGTTCACGTAGGTGCCACATTTCTCAGTATATGCAGCTCCAGGAAGGATGATATCAGCCATTGGTGCACCGACATCGCCATGGTGACCTGGGCAGTTACAAAATAGAAAACTGCAATTAAGCAAGAACAAGTTTATTGTTCTAAAACATGTATTCTTCAAGTCTATAAGGGAATGGTTAGCACTATTTTCCCAAAAGATTGTCCCTTATTTGATATTCTGATTCACTGTGCATTTCCATATGGTACTGTGCAGTCTTGAGCCACCCCCCAGTTTCTTTATATTTTGTTGATCTACCATGCAATACCATCTGCAAAGAGTGATCGGCAACTGCTTCATTTTTCAGCATGACGATGATTCCAAACACACTGCCAACACAGTAAAAACACACCTGGATATAAATTAAAAACACAATGGAACACCATCAGTCACGGACTGGTCTCCTCAGAGCCTGGACTTCAACGGTATTGAAGCAGTGTGGGATCATCTTGACACAGAACGGACCAAAAGGCAACCAACATCCCAGGAAGAGTTTTGAATGTCCCTCAAGGAGCCTGGAGAACTATTCCTGAAGACTACTTAAAGAAATTTCAAGAAAGCTGCCTAAGAGAGTTCAGGCTGTGTTGAGGAATAAAGGTGGTCATACCAAATATTGACTTTCAAGTTAATTAGAACTGTACAAACTCTGTTTTTGCCTTATATACTGTATTTACAGGTCATGGGTTGCCTTTATGTGCTGGTGTTTGCATGCCCCCACAGCAACCCTGAACTGCATAAGCTTTTTTCCCCCCATTTTGCCAAAAAGCTGACCTTGATAAATTATCAAGCTATCCTTGGGGAGATCTTGGCGAGTGATGCAGCCAGCATCAGCCCCAAGTAGGAACAGAACTTTGGGTGGGTTCACCCTGATGGCATCCACTCCTGGCTTATATCCAAGATCAAGAGCAGCCACTTGACTAGCAACCCTAATGAGACAATGAAAAGGGCACACTCGTTACAGTAAACATCCTTTTTAAACCGTACTGTTATCGAAAGCTTCGCAGTAATTTTTCCAAGCATGTGACCTGTGAAGCACATTGAGAACCTTCCAGGTTTCCTCCGCTCCACTGCTGACACGGGCATTTTGAGCAATGGTTGACACAGCGGCCATTATCGCAGCTCCATCCTCTCTCTGCAGGCAACCGCTGCCAACTACAACAACAGGATGCTTCGCTTTAGCCAAGACCTGCACCAGGAAATAAAACGCATAAAATTAGGAAGAGACATTCTAGTTGATTGATGGCATTCATAAGGGAGGATGCTAGGTGTTACCTCGGAGAATGGGTGAATTCCTGAAGCAATTTCTTCAAGGATCTTGGCAGACTCACCAAGATGCTCATATGTGTAACTAAGGTCCACCTCCTTTCCCACCAGAGCCACATGTAACTCATTGTGCAGCCAGCTAAAGCAGAGACATCAATGTCATATAGAAGGGCAGGCATTTGTTGTCAGACCCATCGGGTCACCATTGTTAAACAGTCATGATTTACTTACCCTTTTCTGATCCGTGCATTAAACAAAGGAGCCTCATACCGTGGGTTAGTGCCGACTAGAAGTAACAGGTCAGCTTCTTCAATGCCAGCAATTCCAGTGTTAAGAAGATAGTTTGAACGCAGGTCAGATCTAGAAAAGTCAAGTCAGTTAGTAAAAAAAAAAAAAAAAAAAAAAGCTGACACGTGTGTGTGTGTCAAACCATTTCAGTTTTCTTTTCTTTATTTTTTACCCTGCTCCAGCCATGGGGAACGTCTCCTCAGTGCACAGGTTGTCACTATTCAGACGGTTCAGCAAGTCTTTCAGGGAAATGAGAGCCTCTCCATCAACCAAACCTCCAACCACAGCAGCAATGTCCTTTCCTTCAACTCCTTGCAACTGTAAAACAAAAACAGATGATATTCAGGCATCAGTGTTTTAAATTGCAATCCACTGTTTTGATAGCAGTATATCGCTGCAGTTCAATCAAGAATTGCGTACTGTTCCGGCAACTCCAGTCAGCGCATCTTCCCAGGATGTGGGAACCAACTGCCCAGACTCATTTTTCACCATGGGCTGAGTAAGCCTCTGTCTCTTAAGTCCATCATAAGCAAACCTGCAAAGTTGGGAGCAAAAAGCAGTTCAGCAATAATGCAAACGCCACGCACAAACCTATGTCTATGACTTAAAGTCTGCGTAATCCGAAAGGAACCTGGTTTTGTCTGAGATCCACTCCTCGTTAATGTCTTCATGAAGACGAGGCAGAATTCTCATCACCTCACCGCCGCGAGTGCTCACCACGATGTTACTACCCACAGCATCAAGAACGTCAATGGATTCAGTCTTTCTGCAAAATAAATTAATTCATTAAAATCCACTTTTTTTTTTTTTTAAAAAGGAGAATACGTTAGTCTGAATATAATTTTTGGGCCCCCTAAAAGTTACACAAGATGTAGAGTATAGGATGCTCAGTGGGTGATGCCACATGGCCGGAGTGCACCTGCCTTCCGACCCGCAGCCCTTTACTATGTTTCTTCTCCTTCTCACTCCCCCCACTTGCCTGTCTCGCTTCACGGCCCCACCTTCAAAATGCCCCCCCCCCCTCAGAAAAAAAAAAAATCATGTAAAAATGTAAAGCATAATTTAAAAACCTGGTCTCCCATGGGCGGGCAGTGAAAGCATATGGTTTAGAGGTCAGGGCTCCCACTGGGCATATATCAATAATATTCCCAGATAACTCAGACATGAACATCTTCTCCACATAAGTCCCAATCTGCAGGTCGTTGCCTCTGCCAGTAGTGCCCAGGTCTTCCACACCTGCAATCTCACTGGCAAAGCTGAAAAAGGAGAAGAATAAAGGCACTTTAATATTTCACATGAATATAGCAACTCAACTTTAAATATTAAAGCATGACTCACCGCACACAACGAGTGCACTGAATACAGCGAGTCATAATGGTTTTGATGAGGGGGCCAATGTTTTTATCTTCCACGGCTCTTTTGCCCTCCGTGAAGCGGCTTCTATCACTGCCGAACTGCATGGACTGGTCCTTCACATGAAATTTCACTCAGTTACACTCAGTACTAGTCAATCACTAATGTCTAAATTCCAAACCACGTAATCTATGTTTTACACACAATTAAGGCAATAATGAACACATCTACAGTGGTGGTGATCATCTCTGATTTACCTGTAAGTCACATTCACCTCCTTGATCACAAATTGGGCAATCTAACGGGTGGTTAGCCAGTAGGAACTCCATCACCCCCTCTCTGTAAAAATGTTGTAAGTAAAAACCAACCAACCAACTTAAAGTACAACAAATACAAGTGACCAAATTTCAGTATGAACTTTACAACACAAATATGTAATAAAACGAGAAAATCTCAAAGCCTTTAATGACTTTTTTTAAAGAGGTGGAATGTACCTGGCCCTCCGTGTTTTGTCAGAATTTGTCAAAATGTTCCAGCCTTTCATGACGGGCATAGCACACGCTGCCACTGGCTAGATAATAAATTAAAAAGATTACATGTTAATTAAGGTTTTATCTCTTTAAAACTGAGCAGAGAAACAAAAGACTAAGAGACATTAATGAATTTCTAGAGTTGAGACATAAAACACATGAATCCCAAAAAGTACCTTAGGAACTTTTTCTATCTCCACAAGACACATGCGACAGTTTCCAGCAACTGACAAGCGCTCGTGGTAGCAGAAGCGGGGAATTTGCATGCCTGCCTTCTCACAGGCCTGTGACAGAAAACAACTGCACGGTTATATCGAATACTCGTACACTGCTGTAAAAAAGTATCTGCCCCCTTCCCGATTTCTTATTTTCACACCTACATGTTTCAGATCAAACAAATTGTAACAATTACAAAAGTAACTGTCTCCTAAACCTAATTAAGCATTTGTGACAACTGGCAATGAGTGTTTTACATCGTTGTGGAGGAATTTTGGCCCACTCTTCTTTGAAGAATTGTTTTAATTCAGCTACATTGGAAGGTTTTTGAGCATGAACGGCCTGTTTACAGTCATGCCAAAGCACCTCAATCTGTTTCAAATCCAGACTTTGGCTAGGCCACTCCAAAACCTTTTTTTTTTTAGCCATTTAGAGGTGGATTTGCTGATGTGTTTCAGGTCACTGTCCTGCCGCATAACCCAAACGTGTTTGAGCTTCAGGCCACACACTCCTGGCCAGACAGTCTCCTTCAGGATTGTCTGGTAAAGAGCAGAATTCATGGCTCCATCATTACAGCAAGCCATCCAAGTCCCGAAGCAGCAAAGCAGCCTCAGATCATCACACCACCACCACCACCATCACCACCACCATGTTTGACTGCAGTTATGATGTTCTTTTTATGAAATGCTGTGTTAGTTTTCCTCCAAAAAGTTAAACTTTTGTTTCGCCAGTCCACAGAATATTTTCCCAAAGTCTTGGGGATCATCAAGGTGTTTTTGGTAAATACGAGATGAGCCTTTGTGTTCTTTTTGGTCAGCAAAGGTTTTCACCTTGGAACTCTCCCTTAGATGCCATTTCTGCCTAGTCTCTTTCTTATGGTTGAATCATGAACGTCAACCTTAACTGAGTTGTTCGCTGGAGTCCCAGAACCTTAGAAATGACTCTGTAATCCTGAGGCTGTTGATGGCAGGGGGGCGGGGGTGATGGTGGAGACCCTCAAACAGGTGGGGACTGTAGCATGTGCCGGGGACAGGTTGAAGAGCTTGGTGAGGATCCCTGCCAACTGGTCTGCACATGCTTTGACCACTGCAGCCGGGATTCCGTCAGGTCCAGAAGCTTTCCTGGAGTTCACTGCTCTCAGATGTTTACTCACCTCGTGTTCCTGGAGAGAGAGGAGGGGTGTTGGGGGTTTTGGAGAGCTGGTGGGTCCAGGTGTATGGTGGTCTTGTGCCAGGCAAAGAAGTTGTTAGCTCCTCTCCACGTCTTTTGATTTTGCTTCCTCTCCCTGCCCTGGCTAGTAAACCTGAACTCAACTTTCCAAAAAATATGGTTAATCAGTTAATTCATGATTTAGCAAAGGGGAAGGGGCAATTACTGTTTTCACATAGGGTCAGGTAGGTTTGAATAGCTTTTTTCCCTTAAATGAAATCCTTATTTAAAAACTGCATTGTGTATTTACTCAGGTTATCTTTGTTTAATAATCTGATACATTTAAGTGTGACAAATATGCGAAAAAAAAAAAAAACAGATCAGGAAGGGTGCAAATACTTTTTCAAAGCACTGTAGATCTTGAATTTTAGCGATCTTATTGAGTTTACTGCCATTACCTGCAACACAGTAGTTCCTGGCTCCACCATAACAGGCTTCCCATCCACAAACACCTCCAGAAGATTACTGGCAGCTGCTGCTGTTGCAGTAGATGCAGCACGAGCTTCAGGCACACACAGAACATTTTACTGCAAAATTTCCCCTTTAAAGGACTGGTCATGTACATATTACATCATTGATCATATATATCACTACAAGGACTTCATAATGACAGCATAGTGACACGCTCATTGGTTAAACTGTGTCAACAACAGCCTGGCACCAAATGTGGTAGCTGGGAGCTCTATAATCCTGTCTATAATCCATTAGTGGTCAAAGTAACAAGGGTGACAGGCATTATAATATTTAGTTCTGGGAGACAACTGACAAAAATGGCAATTATGAAGAAATAAAATACCCGTTGTACTTAAAATTGCTGGGGAAAGTAGCATAATGTTACCATTGTGAGTTACAGTCGCGCCTCCTTTGTTAATAGCTGCTGGAAAGAGACTGCGGCTCGCAACAGGCAAACGCAACATGCTGGAAGAGAGGCAGAAACAGAACACAGCGTTAGCTCCACTGACAGATTTTACAGATTCTCACGACGCTTTAACGTGTTTAATGCGGGCGTCTGATCTATAAACCTCAGCTAAGTTAGCACTCATGCAGCCCTTCCAAAACAAAAACTGAAGTAAGCTAGCTAGCTGATGCGCACATTTGAAAAACAAAACACGAATATATCATTTGACGCACCCCGCATGTGTAAGTAAATACTTAATATTAATACCTAATATTCTGCATATAATAATATTGGAAATGTTATGACGTTATGAAATGTGGCACTATTTGAAGGTAACGTTACACTACCTAAACGCACCAAGCTAACCATAATAACTGTGTTAGCGCGTGAAATTTGGCCTCATATTGTTATAAAGTGATACCGCGTGAGGCGATATTTTTATGACGTTAAATCAAATTAATGCGTCCCTGTTACATTCAGCCAGATGTCACGCGGTCCGCTACAAACACACCAACGTGAACTGAAATCCTGCACACTAACATTGTCCCTGTATTCACATCTAATAAAACCATTTGTTTTTAATTGTTTGCGGGGACCGATTACTTACCCTGCCAGCTTCTGTCCTCATGAGACTGCCTGCACCGCAGATTGCGCACCGTCAATTCTGCTGCGTCACGGATTAAGTAATCCTCTAATCCAAACAGCAGGGCTACTTTTCTGTAAGTACCGGCTTATCTAATAGTATAGATATTGAACAACAGTACTAATTATTGTAAACCCCGTGCTTAGCAGATACTCATCTTATCTACAGCAGTTTGTGACTGTCTCTGATGTGGCTCAGTGGCAGTCCCCCCCGGTCTAGTCTCAGTTTTGGAGATCTGGATGATATTCAGCCACTTCAAAAAGCACATTTACGTAGAAAAAAAGAAGAAGAAAAAAAGGATCTCCGGGGTCAAAAGTCGTCTGTAATTAAAGTGGCACCGATTGGAGAACGTTTAAAAAAAATTGGTAGCTTCCTGTTCATATATTCCCACAGATGTAAAACAGCATCCTTGCAGTCAGAGGGTGGTAACAGTGATGTAATCATCACAAGTCAGAGTTCACCCGAAAGAAAAAAACAGGAAATGGCTGAATTTGTAAACAGATCCTCAAGGAAGTGGATAGGAAATGCACGTCTGGTTTTAAGCCAGTGTCATCCAAACTTTCTAGGACTACATAAATCCTCCAGGCAATCTTGTCTGAGTGTGTATAGAAAATCCTTCTCTTAAAATTAAATCAAGTAAAAGAAGATGCTCAGGTTGTCAGGTTCAGAAGAACACATTTATTAAGATATATACTTTTTTATTTAAAATATATTAGGATAAACATGTTTATACATCTCTTAACCACCTTTAAGATTCTTAAGATACATTAATACATGATTCTAGCAGCTGATATGAAACTATAAAGACAAAATTATGTTATGTTACAGACTACAGTCAGATAAATGTATCTTTTGTCATCCCTAAGAACCAAACCATTGCTGAGAAGACAAAAGTGGCTAAATATCATATAAATACATGTGGTCCATTTGCTCATGAGCTGCAAGATATAATATTTCATGATTTATTCCATGAAATAGTCATAACAGTCATCCATCACAATTTCCACTGCCCAGGGAGGCACCTAGAAATTGCTTGATTATTGTAAGGAGTAGTCCAACCATCACACAGATGTGTGACTGCTCAGTTCCAGTTTGCTGGAACCAGATACTTCGTGGCATGTTTGTTTAAATGATCTGTAACCAAAATAATTGGAGTTTCTGTTGAACAGCTTAATGGTTTTAATTTCATCTGGCCTGTTTCTCTGTAGATAACTAGGCTTATGCAAAGTAGATGGAAAGATACTGATTCCGTGTTTATGTTACATTTTCCATTATCCATGAAGCGTAATTGTCAGTTGAAGTTGGCGTGACTTTGCCCAAATGAAACATGGGAAAATCTTAAAAGCTGCAATAACCCTCCACATTTATGCTAAAGTAATACTTTTTTTCATGGAGAGCTTCACAAGTCTGGGGATGGGAGCTATCACAGTGCTGATGACTCCACGGGCTCTTCAGGAACACCGTCCTGACGAACTTCTGTCACAGACTCTATCTCAGTGGCAGAGATCGACTGGCTGAACTCTCTGAGTGAACTCTTAGTTATGTCCAGACAGGCACGCTTCAGGATATGGCGAACTTTTTTGCTCAGGAACATGTAGAGAAGGGGATTTATGCAACTGTTAAAAAAGCCTAAGCTGGTGGCTAAAGGAAAGCCAGCTTTCAGGATTTTGTGTAGGTAAATTTGGGAGTGTATGGTTAACTCCATCAAGCTAAAAGTATGAAAAGGTGCCCAGCACAAAAAGAAGGCCAGGATCACTGCAGCGACTGTTTTGGAGAAGCTAGACCAGTGAACTGAACCCCCAGATCGTTTTGTTTTCACTATCAGAAGTATGCCTGTCACACTTATAGCCGTAAATGGCAGAAGAAATCCTACAGTGGTACGGATAGTCACTATTGTGATGTGTCTCATGGCCATTATATGTGTGTCTTGCGTGTGGAAGTTGTTGAAGCACACCACCTTGTCACCTAAGGCCATCGTGTCACGAAAGATCAGAGCGGGACAGCTCAAGGTTGCGGCTAGCACCCAAATACAGCTGCATACAATCCAGGCTCGGTCTACAGTGCGATACTTCTGACACCAGGTAAGATGGACAAGAGAAACGTACCTGTCTATACTGAGCACTGTGAGAAACAGCACACTGGCATACATGTTCATACCGGACACAAACGAGTTAATCTTACACATGGCCACACCAAAGATCCAGTGGAAGTCCCGCAGAATGTAATTAATGTAGAACGGCAAGAAGAGCACAAATACAAAATCGGCCATGGCAAGATTGAGCAGCCACACACTGTTGACTGTCTTTTTACTTTTAAATGCCATCACCCAAATGACAGTTCCATTACCGATCACGCCAAGTATAAGAGAAATAATGTAGATAACTACGGAGAAAATGTGCATAGGTTCTGTCTGACTGTGCTCAACTTTAATGTCATCAATGTCACCATACTCAAAGTATTCGTAGGTGTAGTTATAGTCTTCGCCGGGGTCAACCATCGCTGCAGGGACGGTACAGCTGGAACCTCTGTGCTGATTTATCTGTGAGAAGAAAAAAATTCATGACGGCTTGCATTCCTGCAAGGTGATCTGTAAACATACTGCTTAACCTGTAACACATGTTCTCACCTCACACTCTTTGTGACTTTGCCAGGCCGCTCTCACAGAAAATAAAGATGTGTGTATTGTCTCTCCTTTCCGGTCACTTTATTCCTGTGTTGAAGTTAGAGCTGGGTGTGTCCTGAGAAAGCCTGGAACACTATGTCAACATCATTTAGATCAACAATTGGACTGTGAGATGCTTTACAAATGATGCAGAAATAAACAAGGTGCAAAAATAACGTTTTTATTAACAACATGCAGCTATCAGCTATTTAGTCTCATCACCAAGGTTAGAATAGAGCAATAAATTAACCATGAATAAAGTAGGCTGAGGTGAATACTCATATTTTATTGGGATAGAAAACAAAAGGATTCTTATTTAGTCGTTAATAAAAATGAAACGAGAGCACCTAAAACACCCATAACAATATTAGAATAAACGATGAGACAATGATTAAATGGCCAAAATGCTGTGCGTAAAGTCAACTGCGTTAAGAAAAAGTAGGGACAATTTTTCCACAATTAGAATACAAAGTAATGCTGAACTAATCTCAACAGAAACTGTAGGAACAGCTAAATAACATTACGCAGACAGTATGAAATGGACGAACTGAACTACCAAGAGCTGAAACTATACGCAAAGTGTTGAAAGCAGATTGCAAAAGAGCTCCAACCTGCTGCACCAATTTACCAATCTGAGTAAACAGTAACCGCTTATAAGCTGTAAGAAATATCCAGGCTCTAATACAATCAGTGCCACATACGCACTATTGGCATACTTGGGGGGGGGGGGGTAGAGAGTGTGTTTTTCTTTTTTCTGTAGGATTCAAAACAGAGAGTAGATCGCTTACCAAAAAGTGCAGTCCTCCCTATTTGGATCAAAACAACCCGCTGCTCCCTGCCGGCCGGGTAAAAGTGGCTGCCACTGTCTTAGCCTTTTAGCTCCGTTTTGCTGGGCCTTGTTTTTAACTTCCCACTAGTATGCATCAGCTGTTCCCATCCAGACTGAACTCCGTTACTCCACACAGAGGGGTTAAGAGGTGGGGTGGGTACGCCTGGCTGACGCGTCGACGAGGGAAGAAAGCATATTGGTCAGTGCATTCATTCAGCGAAACTGTTGCCTGCTCCCCAGAACTGCAGAACCACTGCACCGCACCCCGGGGATCCACGGAAAGGTTTTGAATGTTTCAGATTATTTATTTTTTTTTGTCAGTGATTTCTTTTCCTCGCAAACACGCAGTGGGCGCTTAATCGGAAAAACCTCCGGACCGTGGGCAGCTTCTTCCTTCTGCTTTTAATTTGCAGATTTTTTCCTGAAAAAGGAAAAGAGTTTTGTTATTTTTTTAAAATCAAGCTTGATTTTGAAAAGCCAGATTTTGATCCACCTTTTAAACCCGTGTACAGTATGGCTAAAAAAAAAAAAAAAAGCACATCCATGAAAATATAAATCCGCAGCTCTTTAATGTCTTTCATTCGCTGTTTTCCACTACACGCCCACAGCTGCATGTACAGAGATTCTAAACTCTGCTCACATACCTCAGCTGTTTCTTGTTTTAGTTTGTTTCCTGATTAAAGCTCGTCCAGCAACACAACAGACATTATTCAGCCAGATTTACAGACCATGCAGAACATGCTTTTCAACATGAATATTCTCATGTTCAAGTGGAAAATCTGTGACTCCATTATTTCTGTAAAATTACCTCAAAGCACAAGGGTAAAGTTAAGGTATGCGCTCAGTATGTCAAGGAATAAAGTTGCTTAATACTGCCACCATTCTTCCTCATAGTTTTTACTGAGTCAGACCAGTTAAATGTAACATATTTAATGTTATATTTTTCTCTATAATACTAAAAATGCAGATTTATTCTTCAAAATGTATTTAAAAATTAAAGCCTCAAGCTGAAGTAACCCTGATGAGATCATTAGGGGTTATTTTGTCAGGCTGAACGTCCTCCACAGATGCAAAAGACATTTTGCATAATTATTGTATGTGATGGGTGGCTAACTCCAGCGTGGTGCCACAAACATCCGCCTCTCCAAGCTTCTTAACTTTACTTTGAGCCTCAAACTTGCTCTATTTGCTCTGAGCATTAGAAGCTGAAGTAAATATGTGCTGCAACAATGTCTGATGTAATTACAGAGGGGAAAACAGGCTGTTTACATACATAAATACAGCCGGCATGTGTGCCTAAATCACAAATTATAGTGAAAAATAGGCACATTTCTGTGTTGCAGTCTATAATCAGTGGTGCCACAATACTCTGTGGGTTGAGATGTTGAAACATGTTGCACTTATGGCTAAACTCCAATTAGCAAGTTCGCCACATGTTCTCTATCAGCTGTCCAGCACAAAACATGTTGTCACATCACGCACTGAAACTTTTTTATTGGTTGGGTATTTACACTCTTTAACATTATCACATAAATCCTTATATTCCAAACAAGAAGGGAATCACATTAAAGTGGCAACATTTCAGCCAGTTGATCTTTGTAGAAGAGCAACGAGTTGCTATTGTTTAAATTTAATATAATTAATAATAAGAGTTAACTAACAAAGACTTCACATGGACACTGCTGCTTGTCTCATCAGATAGCCACACAGTTTCTTATTAAGCTTGTGCCCAAAGTGACCATGTCGCTCCTCTGTTGACCCTTCAGCCCTGAGGGGGGAGCTGTCACATCCTACAATAGCTCTCCACGCAATGATGGAGGCTTACAATTAAGCCTCAAAGTCACATCACGCTCTGCTTTTAGTCCACGGGCACCATGATGCTGGCATGTTATCTCAGAAACAGATAAACAACAGAGGGGCGACTAACTTTTGAGGAAACTTATAAGAGCTGTCGTCATCACTGACGCACGCTTTGGTTCAGACTTTGTTTCAATTCCTTATTTTCTTTATTAATTCTAAAGAAATGCTCATGATCATTTCTGTCACTCATGTTGAAATTTAAATAGCTTGTTTTGTCAGACCAGTGGTCCAAACCAAATATAACTGTGCAACCTGCTTAAATATAGAATTAATGGAAAACTCTTTAGATGGGTTAGCAGCTCACCTTGTTGATGCAACGATGGGGAAAACTCCTGGTTCTTAATTCAGAGGTATACTTTACATACTTCACATCAATAACATGTGAATAAGAAAATAAATATGTAGGATTTGTGCAGCTTTTATAGCTGGGACCCGTGACCAGACATCCTAAAATAGAAATTTGCCTGCTTTTACAGAAGAGAGTATGGGTGTACATAATAAAATTACGAATGGCTTGATTGCATTAATGTGCTTCTGTTTCAGGATCTTGTTTTTTTTGTATAATGTCTCACTGTCATGGTGCACTAGGACACACAAACATGTGCTTAAATTGAAATATCTTCCATGAAGGCATATTATTAGCATATACAGTCACAGATAGTTTTCACAGGACTCTATGCAGTCCTGTGAAAAACTGAGTACACCTCATGATTCAGTACCTTGCAGAACCAAGTAATGAAGTAGTTGCTTTCTGTCTGTGTTTATCAGTCTCACATTATTGTGGAGGAATTTTGGCCCACTCTTCTTCACAGCATTGCTTAAGTTCATTGAGGTTTGCGGGCATTTGTTTTTGCACAATTGTCTTAAGGCCTCTCTGTAGCGTTTCAGTTGGGCTGATGTCTGCACATTGGGTCATTGCAACATTTGGATTCTTTTCTTTTTGTCATTCTGTTGTAGATTTGCTGCTGTGCTTGGGATCATGTTCCTGTTGCATGACCCAGTTTCAGCCACTTTAACTGTTGGACAGATGGCCACACATTTGACTCTAGAATATTTTGGTATACAGAGGAGTTCATGTTCAATCAGTGACTGCAAGCTGCCCAGGTCCTGTGGCTGAATGACAAGCTCAAGCCCAAACCGCTCCACCTGACAGTCAGTGCAAAGGTGTTTGTGCTGATATGCACATCTCTGGAGAAACATCTCCACTGTGGTCTTACCTGTCTAGAGCACATTCTTCCAGATGTCTTGTGGTTTGCTCGGATGCTGCTGTGCTACCACGTTCTTTTTAGAGAGAAGACCAGCCACACTTGTTCAGTGTTTTTCTAACTGTATTTTCATGAACTTTAACATTTAACATGCTAAGTAAGGCCTGTAGAGGCAATGGCGGAATGAGCTGGTTGGCATTAGCAGAAATGATTTGGCAAGTTTTTCAGTGGCGCAGCCTATACACTCTGCTCTCCTGCTCAACTCACAGGTGCATTTTCCTTACAAATGTGGCTCCATATAAGGGGAAATAAACAGGCTTTCCAAAGGTATAGGATTTATTGCCAAGAAAAATTGTTACAACAAAGAAATAACCAAACACAAATTTCCATATTTTTTGTGCCAAGTTGATCATCAGCTTATAATGTGATGCAGTTTTCAACTCATACCCTGACTGGTAATAAAAACTAACATACTTATATTAATTAAGTAAAAGTATGGGTGCATGCAATCATTTTATGTCTAGTCAAATGGGTGGATAAATTTGCTTTAGTTGTGAATGAGCACACTATAGTAGGGTACCTTTATTATGCACCGCAGAGGCCAGAATTACTGCAATACTACCTGGCCCCAGGTTTTCTGTGCATCTGTACTGACTCAGGTAAAAAATATTCAGGAAAATGCACCATGTGAGCATCATAAAAATTAAAATGTTACGGATGCGAGAACTAGGTTTTTGACTCAAGGCACCTTTACATAACAGGTACAAATTACATAATGAATAGTAATGATTAAAGAGCAATTACAGCACACAAGTGAAATATGGGGCCTTTTGGGATCAGGCTCTAGTAATAGGGTCTGGTTTGCGCTGCTGATAATGCCGGCCTCTGCTGTGGAGCAGTTTTAGAATATGCCGTTGCTAAATGATCTCAGTACTTTCTGCAACAGCAGACACAATGGTCTGACATTGCCTTTAATTAGAAAACCACTTAAACTAAACTTAAAAATAGTAGCATGGTTCTTGTATCCTGTTATTGTTTACTACAGTGGCTAGAAGTGCCTACACAATTAATTGCAATAACAACACAGGCTATTATGTATTAATTATTCATTATATTATATTATATTATATTATATTATATTATATTATATTATATTATATTATATTATATTATATTATATTATATTGTATTATATAAAAGTATTGTTTTTCAGTGGTAATAATTAATATAGACCACCAGTCACTTCCTATGTGTCTTTGGTTGTGTCTGTGGTGAGAAAGGACATTTGAGCTCATCGAGGAGGAGCAGGAACCTGCTGGTCGACTTCCAGTAGCTGCCTCCTGGCCACCGCCTTCTTTCAGCTCCCCCTCCTTCCCATCCTCTTCTTCCCTCCTCCTCCTCCTCAGCCGCTACTGCAGCAGCAAAGCCCGGTGTCTCCTGCATCCATGAAGAGATCCCCCCTGCACGGCACCTCCCCCGCCACGATGGGCCGCGAGCTGTTAACTGCGTTGATGTGTTGATATTGAGATATTTTCAGTTATCAAATATGAATCATGCATTTGATATTTCTGGCCACTTTGCTCGTCAGCATCCTTTTGCCCTGGCTTCATCCATCACTAGCTTCATTCGGTACGTATTGCTACAGCCTGCTGGCTTTTTGTCACTTTAATGTAATTGCATACGCCTTCCACTCTCTGCTTTGTGCTGAAATATTGTTTGATGATGTACTTTGGGTGTATGATAGCGTTCCTCAGAAACCACCGGGAATTATTATATTTAATATGCTGCGTCTTTAACATGATGGTGCATGAGGGCAGACTACAGCATCTCAGCACCTTTTGTTCAGCAAGTAAAAACATAGTGCGCTCTGTTACGTGTGTTTACTACATTCGGATTAAGAGTGACACGGACTCTCTAGTTGTTCGAGTTGACGATATTATCAGGCACACCGGATTAAATGAGCACAGTATTTATCTGGTGCCGTTTTCACTTTGGCAGTAACGATATCAAATGTGGTTTTCGTTTAAATGAGGCAGCTTGTAGTCTGTATTCTAAATCAGTGCAATTGGAGGTCGGTATTAGTTTTTGAGTATGCTGCTGCATGTAATCACTGCAAATGAACTGTGTGATTAAAAAAAATGGCATAAAGCTGAAACACTCGCCTCAAAAATAGAAGATGATACCTGGCTTTGTGCATATGTGCATAGATCGGTTAGG
>JAVDPK010002597.1:1168551-1185543 GCA_034780415.1 Cichlasoma orientale
AAAATCCCTTGCAGAGCCTCAAGGAGTAGAGGACAAGGTTGAGAGGGACGCAGTGTCGGCTCTGCTGAAGCAACAGGCAACTGCAGCACCCAACACAGACAACACAACACACCATGCAGTAGAGCATGTGATCACCTACCCCTCTCGGTTGATCTACTACCTAAATGAGGACTCAGAGAGTACCTACCACGACCTGAGCACTTATGTCAAGAACCAAGTTACAGAGGGCCAGGTAGGTGGATGAGGGATGGATGATTGATGCTTTGATTTTTGCAAAAAGTTTAAAACATGTATGATCAAAGGTTGTGGTACATATTGCTTGCGTTAAACCTCATTCCAGTATTGTAAAGTTTACTGTATAGAGTCAGACAAAGCAAAGACTGAAGTCAAAATAGACCCATGTAGCATAGTTTATGTGTCTTCAGCAACTGGAATGATGCCAAAGCGAGCATGCTGAAAGAATCGTTTCTTCCCGTCTACCCACTGTACATTACCATCCGTCATTTATACAGCACATCTGTTATTTGTGCATTCTGCTGTAAATGAAGTTGAAGGCAGACCCTGGAGGATTTTGGCTCTGTAGACACTGCTCTAAGCTTATTGTTTTGCGAGCGACCGTTATCTGCAGTGACTACTCTTTTCTCATCTACAGGCAGTCCACCTAGCCCAAGTTAGTTTCCAGTTAGAGGCATTTGGCTCCAGATTCATTCTGGATCTATCACTTAACAAGTAAGTCCTCATCTGACGGCGGTTATTCATTTGACTTAAATTGGTCTGTTTTATTGATTATAGGCTCATTTCTGTGAAACTCAAAAGATGTGTAAGAATTGTGTTTGTTTGACTGTAAAATGCTCGTCCATTATTTTGTGCAAGTTCTTGTTTTCCCCCAAATCTCTCCAAGGGAGGTGATAAGTGCAAATTTAGCATGACACAAAGAAGCATTGCAGCTATTTATGGGAAACACACCAGATGTTTACAACATGGCAAAGCCTATTTGTTGTCAAGGTCATCTCGACAAAAGTGAAGAAATGGTTGAAAACGGCAGAATGTCAGTATCTTTATTCATGCATAAGAGAGAGCAGCATCCATAAATCCACACACACACTCTTCACTCCATTAATATTATACCGAATACTATGTGGTGCTGTATATAATACAATTAAGACAATGAAAGGAAAACGCCGATGCAGGCTCTTATTTCCTGCTGTAGAGCTTTTACTAGCTTGAAAACAGATCTGCTTCATACAGATTGTGGCGTGGGAAAAGTTGGACTACGATAGAATAAAAATAAGTTGCTGCATTGAGAGTGGGAAACCATTTAAGTAAAATATAAAAGCCGGTGTAAGACTCAAACAGAACATAAGTGCGCTGCACTACGTATTTGTGATGACACGGCACAAAGCAGACGTTTAGTGAACCCGAACAAAGTCGACTCCGGCAAAGACATGAAGCGAGAATGACGACGTTTTGTTTCCTATCACTAGCTGACTCTTGTTTGTAAATGATATGTATTATGTGTCAGATCAGTGCTTAATGCGGCATCAATTGAAGATAATGTAATCAGGGAAACTGTGGGTCAGCAGCACGTTGGTTTCTAAGTGCCGAGAGCAATGTCAGCTCAGCTGCCAGACTAATTTTAACTGAAGGATTTTGGACAACCAACATCTCTATATTTAATGAATCCTAATAAGCCTGGATCAAAATGAGAAGGGAGATGGCTGCTCTGTGTTCTGCCATCGCTGTCCCATTCAGAGCGCTCTGAACACTCAGTGATATCGATTCACTTCCTGCATGAAGTGGCCTGGTGTACATATATGAAAGTTTAATGTGCAGGGGGCATGGGGGCTAAAAATTAGGATTGGATTTCAGATCCTTTAATCAATTTAAAATATGTTAGTTTTATGTTTTCTTATAATGTGCTTGGATATTCAGTGTCTCGCTGACAATAACAGATCACAGAGGACGCGTCATAAATTTAAGCTCCTATTAAATTCCTTTCTACAGTTGTTAGCATGCAGTAATGAAGGGAATGTTGGAGCTTTTGCTTTGTAGTGGTTTGAATTTAATCTTAGTGCCAACATCAAGGCTGATAAAGTGCAGACTTCTGCATATTGCAGCGGTCTGGAGCAATTAGTGTTCGTCTTGAGGCGCCTGTTTGTTGTGATTTGGCGCTATATAAATAAAAATGAATTGAATTATTGGCCAAATGTACAACTCCAGAAATCTGTTGCACTCTGTGGTTTGGAGATCACATGTCAGTGTTGGGATATCTTTGGAGTGTCTGTCATTCCTCTCTTCATTTTAAATAGAAAACTTCGCGCGAGGTTTTATCTCAAATGAAAAATGCATCGCTTCTTAAATCTCGTGCATTTACTTGCTGCGTGTGTCAAGTGGCAGAAAAGCCTGTCACTCGGTTCAGGAATCACCACATAGCACAACAGAAAATCTCAGCGGCAGCGAAGAGGCCTGCACGTGTGACCTTGATTCCCAGCTGTTTGCTTGTGGGTTATCTATGAGATGCTTTTTTTGTGTGAGAACAGGGGTTTCAATTCTGCTTAGTGTTGTAGCTGCAGCAGTACTGATCTAAATATAGAGAGGTCTGCACCCTGCTAGTGGGTGCTGCTTTATCTGCTCACCTCTTACCGTACCTGGGCTTGCAAGCTACTGAGAATATGATTTAAGAAAACTAACATAAGTTTTACTTTTTAAGAAACTGGATTTTTTTTTTTTTTTTAAAAATACAATCGTTAACTGTCAGTGGACACAATAGTGACTTTCTCTGGGAGATTTTCTTCCTCTGCTGTTTCTTTAGAGCATCTCCATAGATTAAGACTCAGAGCAGATTATTGCCTTGCATGAACAGCACGACAGTGCCATGTGCCGCTACAGGATTTCAGCGTTACATTTGATCTGGTGCCAGATGTGAGAACCTCCTGCAGCTTTTTGGTCCTCTCTCTCTCTGCTTCACCTCTTTCTGCCTTTCATGTGCTGCTGCCTTTCCTGCTGCATTGTGGCGCTCCATCTCCTGCGAACTGAGAGACCTTGGGGCAGAACTCCCTTCTCACGGTCTCCACACGCAACCGTGGCTCTCAGACATATAAAAAGACACACCTCAAGATGCTCATGCTCCAGTGCTTTACCCTTCCACACTCAGCTATGTTACCAGGCAGCCAGCCACACACACACGCGCACAGCCGTATTAACACCGATACACTCTGGTGTGGCCCACTCTTCTCGCCCTGCCTCATCTGTCAAGCTATAAATAGCCCTTCACTCAGGAATCTCTCAAAGACTCTGCTCGTGCCTTGGCTCTCCTCTCATAATGGTGCACTTCCTGTTCGCATGCTCCTAAGCATCACTCAAAAAAATATCACGCTGCTCGTGTCACAGTACAGAGCCATTACTTCCATTCTTCTTTTTTCCCCTGCTGCGACACAGCTATATGTTCAGAGTGCAGGATGTTTCCGATTTGCAAGGTTGCTCAGAAAAAAACAAAACAAAACAAAAAATGCAGTTGTGGCAGAAATTATCTCTTGAAGTCAGCTAACAGACCGAGTGTGTGAGGGACGCTGACTCAGGAAGCTGCTGAGAGGACTGTTGTGTTCAAGGTGAAGTCTTACAGTAATTTATCGCAATAGGCTTTTCCATTTCGATTTAATTTTGTCAAATCTGATGGAGGAGCCGTCAAAGGTAGCTTCATTTTTTTTTTTTTAGATTTGGCAACTTTGCTTTGTTTGAGAGCGTCTGTTGTGTTGCGGCCTTACAATGAGCGATCTGATCAAATCCAGTTTGATTTTGCGCATCTCCTGCAGGGTTAGTTAATTATCCCCAGGGTATCTGCATCATAATTTTTCCTGAGGGCAGACAACATTTAACATCTCCACTGCACTTTTGAGATGCCAGGGGAGTGTTTGCGCAGCCTAATGCGGACCCGGTGGTGATGAGTGTTCTTGTTTAAACGCCAACCAAAGCACTACTCACTCACCACTAGTTTAAAACCACAATATGTGAGTCAGAGAAAGCAAAGTGAGACAGACAGACTCCTGCATGTTTTTTTTTTTTTTTTTACTGCATCACCTCATTTTACTGTAACTAACTGACTGCAATCTCTGCTTTCATCAGTGACTTGCTGTCTTCAAATTATGTTGAGATCCACTATGAAGGGGGGAAACCTGTTATGTCAAAGGTAATTACACATATTTCTTATCTTATTTGTTGTGATGGGGCTTTATTGTTGGCAAACAGGCTGTGTAAACTTCCTGTTATTTCATAGATAGATAGATAGATAGATAGATAGATAGATAGATAGATAGATAGATAGATAGATAGATAGATAGATAGATAGAGCTTGAGATGAGAGCTTTTTCCTCCTGCTGCTGATTCAGGCAGAGAGCTGGGCTGGGCATACTGTAGCTGAATCAGCAGGGTTTTGCTCCCCTGCAGCCTCCTGCTGGAGCTCTGGTCACATGATGAGAGAGAGAAAGCACTCTGCAGTATCAGTACAGGACGGGATGGGTGAAGTGTGTGTGAGGGAGAGGAAAAGAGAGAGAGAGAGAGAGAGAGATGGGATCCTCTGCGCACCCGGGGTCTGACAGCTGAGTCACAAATAGTGCCAGCACCCACCTTGCAGTGTATTAACTTCACCTCTTAACAAGCATAGATTGAGCCCCCCTGCAGGACCGAGCTGCAAATAAGCCAAAACCGACATCTGTGACACAAGCTGTTACCCCTTTTAGGACTGCTGGAGAATTCAAACACATCGACAGTTTTACACCGCCGTGTTGATGTACACACGACTCTGTGCGCCGTGTTGCTGCTAAAGCTGCGTTGCCGCGATGCTGCTTTAGTACTGTGTCTTCTTCCCTCAGGGCGGTGAGCACTGTTACTACCACGGCCAGGTGAGAGGGAACGATAACTCCCACGCAGCCTTATCTACCTGTAACGGTTTGCAGTAAGTGAACATGAGATTTCTGTGAAATCCTCGCCACGTTCAGAATATCTCTGGATATACTCATCTCTGCTCCTCAGCTCCTATTGACTTGTTATTGACTGGTGTCTCTCCCTCTTATTCTCCCTCTGCCTGGCAGTGGGATGTTTGACGATGGAGTCCATGTGTATCTAATTGAGCCCTTACAACAGACCCATTCAAGTGTAAGTTATTCCTCTTGCAGAGGAGCAAATTGTGTATCAAACAAACGTTCTCTGACACCTCTGCTGTTCACACATACTTTATGGTTTTCCTGCTTTTATGCTTTCAGTCGAGGATATCTTGCCAGACTTCCCGTGTTTTTAAAGGAAAGGGAGGAAATAATGAATAAAGGCTGGCCAGTATATCGCCGTGTGTTTTTGTATAGTAGTCCCACAATTCTGTATTATTTAAATAGTTGGATTTCATGATGAAGCAAAAACAAATATTTTGTATTTTCATTGTATGCTAACCATCAGTTTGTCAAGCAGTGATAAAACAGTGATTATTCTGTCCTGGCTCTGGTCCATACCAGTTCATCCTGTTACATACAGAGGAACAGCACAAGGTGTGACTCTGATGAGAATCGTTAGAGACAGGATGTTCAGCGACCGTTTTCTTCCGTCAGTGTGTTACGTGCAGTGTCCGAAATGTTCATTTTCCTGTTACTGTAAGTGGATTTTACTGCATTGTTGGAGGGAAAAATAGCTTTTTACGCACTTTACATGCAAACGTAAGTGCTCTTGTTCTTTACAAAACTGGAACACTTTGTGCTCTTGAAATCAGCATCTCGAGAGCACTCACCGTGACACATAACAGCAGTTAATGTCAGAGAAGTACTGCAGCAGGCGTTCAGTGTCGGTCTAAAAATGTTTTATTTGTCTAATTATTTATTGTTGCATTTACTTTTGAAAATTCTCGATAAAGTCATTTGCAATTCTTTTTTGCATGAATGTTTGGTCTTAATGAGCTGAATAAACTCTGCCTGCTCGCCCCCTTTTTTTTTCTTTTTTTTTTTTATTTGTTTGCCTGACTGCTACAGGATGCAGCTGCAAGGCCTCACAAACTAAGAAGAACAGCCTCCCCTTTGTGGCATGATGATTCAGAGGAGCAGGGTAAGATTTCCATGGCTGTCATCAATCTTTTCACATAACTGTCTCTATCAGTCCTCCGCCTCTGACCAGCACCACACCTCCCTTGACCTCTTGATCCTGACACTGTCTTCCCTACGTTAAGCACAAAGGATGCAGGGAAGGTCCAGAGAGGCTGTCGCCTGAGAAGACATGTACACAATTAACATGATTGGATTTTACTAATATTGTGAAATGGACTCAGTGTCAATAACTTTACTTGCGTGAATCACGAGCGCTTGTGTCGCTTCCATTTTGCCAAGTTCCATAGCTCCACTCATCTTCTGCCCTTCATGGGAAATTTTGAGCCTCGGTGTTGGAATTTCTGGGAAACTGTCAACTGCGTAACTGATTTCTTTCAAAACAAGTCCGCACAGATGTAAACACTCTAGTCAGTTGTGGTGTCACTCTTTCCTTGTGTGTGCTTGCAGTGGAAGAGGAGGAGCAGCTCTTCTCGGAGCTGGATGAACTGTCCTGGCTGAAGCGCAGGAAAAAGCGAGCAGTAAGTCTCTGATCTCACCTCTCTCTCTGAAGTAATGCAACAGCTTTAGTTCACTCACCCCGCCTGCATTTCGCAGTTTACAATAAAAACACCCACGGTAGTTTACAAGGTCAAACCTGTGGTGATACTCCAAATTATATGCTTGGAGCTGCCTGGTCATTGCTGTTTTGTTTTGCAGACGCCTCACAGTGTATTTGAGGAGATGAAGTATTTAGAAGTCATGATTGTCAGTGACCACAGTATGGTGCGTAAAAATCTCCCCTTTTTCCTCATTTGATGCTATAGAACTGGTATTTTATCATATAAAACAGAAGACTCTTTAATATTTCAGACCCGGGCCGACTCCCTCCCACAAGAGGGAGCAGCGAGCGCCACTGAATGTTACGCACGGTACATCACAGTGTGCTATTTTTCCCCCCTCCCTTTCTGTTTGCAGTTTAAACGACACAAGAACAAGCAGCACACAAGGAACTTTGCCAAGTCAGTAGTTAATCTTGTGGATGGTGTGAGTAAGCTTTTTACTTATCCTTTGAGCAAACTGGAGTGGATGCTTTTTATAAACCTCTTTAGGAATATAAAAAAAAAATAGACCTGCTCGGAGTTCAGCAGCAGCTCCTGCTTTATAAAATAACACGTCTCTTGACTTTTAATCAGCATGTCTAACTTCACTCAGCTAGTATTACTTCTAAATCAACACATGGATTAGCACACTGCAATCAAGGTCCGTAGACTTGCATGACTTGTACTCTAGCATCACAAGCTGGATAAGATTTGATTTTGTGGAGTACTCAGTGTTTTGTGATCATCTAGCTGCAAAATGTGTAACATTTCTTTCACCCTCACGTGTAATTTGCATTTGATGCTTAAACAAAAGTGGTAAGCATTGTCACAGGACTGAAATGCGAGACTCCGGCCAGACAAAGTGATGAAAGGCAAACCTTTTATTTTGTTGACTTCATAGCTCAATAACTAAATCCAAGGAAACCGCAGAGAACCTGAGTAAACAGCAAGCACGCATCCAGGGAAGAGAAAGACTAAGTGAAAGCAAAGCACTGTACACTCAACAGCCACTTTGTTCGGTACACCTGTTCAACTACCTGTTAATGCAAATAGATAATCAGCCAATCACATAGCAGGAAGTCAGTGCAATTAGGCATGTAGACATGGTCAAGATGACCTGCTGAAATTCAAACTCAGTATCAGAATGGGGAAAGAAGGTGATTTATGTGAATTTGGTTTGGTCTGAGTGTTTCAGAAACTGCTGATCTGCTGGGATTTTCCCCACACAATTGTCCAAAAAAGAGAGAAAATAGCAACCCTTCTCTCGGCAGGAATGCCTTGTCAGTACCAGAGGTCTAAGGAGACTGGCCACACTGCTTTGAGCTGATAGGAAGGCAAGAGTAACTCAAATAACTACTCGTTACCACCAAGGGATGCAGAAGAGCATCTCTGGACATAAATTTGGTGTGAATATTTTCTTGGCAGCATCTTTTGAACCCCACAGCCTAACCGGCTATCATTGGTGACCATGTCCATCCCTTTACGACCACAGTGTACCTATATTCTGCTGCCAGCAGAATAACATGACATCAAATTCATCTCAAACTTGTTTCTTGAACATGGCAGTGAGTTCACTGTACTCATATGGCCCCCACAGTCACCAGATCTCAATCCAACAGTGCACCTTTGGGATGTGGTGGAATGGGAGAGTCACATCATGGCTGTGCAGTCAACAAATCTGCAGCAACTGTGTGATGCTATCATGTCAATACAGTGTAAATGGAATGAGGAATGTTTCCAGCACAATGTGGAAATTACGCCACGAAGAATTCTGAAGGTAAAAGGGCCTCCAACCCAATACTAGCAAGGTGTACCTAATAAAGTGTCTGGTGAGTGTATGTACACAACCCGAGGGTGAACTGGGAACAGGAGGGAAGTGAAACATGGATATCCGTACAAGATAATCACAGGGGAGGAAGTAAAAGTCAAAGGAAGACACAAGAGACAACTAACAAATTAAAACAGGAAATAACCCAAAAGATAACCCCTGAGCACAGAGATAAGAAACTCACTTTTCTGCTAGTCTTAAGCCAGAATACCTCGAGACAGCAACCAGAACACAAGGAAACATTAAAAACTAAAAGGTTTCTGTGTTTATTTTATGTAGACACAAAAACCGGAGATTCAGTAATATTAAAAAGGATTAAACTCACTATAGAAAGAATAATGAAATCAAAGCGGAAATCCAAAGCTCAACATGCCAAAGATAAGAATCAAAACTTCAAATACAAGAATAACAGAGAAAGCTAAACAGACACCCAAACTCAAATAACTAAGAGTTCAAAACACCAACAATAACATCAAACACCCACGAGAGGCATAATGGCTAAACATCAGCATTACCCCTGTATGTCTGTGCTCTGTGTATGCATGTAAATACTCCCCTTTATTCCTCGCCGCTCCTATTATTCTACATTCACTCATCTGTCCTCCTCAGACAATTCAAATTCACACGCGCCGTTCCTCTCCTCTTCCTCTGCTGTCTCTCTCTGCCTCGCTCGCTCTCTCTTTTTCTTTACCGCTTCCATTCATCGCTTCTAACGGCAGGCCTTCAAAGAGCAACTACATACACGTGTGGTGCTTGTTGCTGTGGAGATCTGGACAGACAAGGATCACATCCCCATAAGCGTCAAGCCGCTGGAACTGCTGCGTGATTTCTCCAAGTACCGGCAGCAGAGCATCAAGCACCATGCCGATTCTGTGCAGCTGTTCTCGTACGTTCTCCGGTCAAACAAAAATCTTGTTTCTTGATCACATTCAGTGACTGAACAGATAGTTTGTGATGGTCTCTGTTGTTTTTGATTTGCTCTGCTGGAAGTATAATTTGTTTGCGAGCCTGTACTTGAAGCAGGACTCTTGCTTTGCTCAGCTTTTTAAAGCGGCTTGATCCTCTGCAGCGTTTTTTTTTTTTTTACCTGTTATTCGCCGCTCATGTCTTCTTTATTATCCTCCGTCTCCATCACTCTTGCAGAAATGCGACCTTCCACTACCGCAGAAGCAGCACTGCGTACTTTGGAGGCATGTGTTCTGTGAGCCGTGGAGTAGGCGTCAATGAGGTCAGATTTGCTATCACACATCCAGAACTGCTCTGTGTAGATTACGTGGTGAATAATCTTGGGTCACTGTTGTGCCAACAGTACGGCACCACCTGGTCCATGGTAGCGTCTCTTTCCCAGAGCCTGGCACAGAACCTGGGCATCCAGTGGGACCCGGCATCCAAGAGAAGTATGCGTGAAAAGCATTTGTTAACATACAGCTAGTATAAGTAAGGTAGGGATGACAGGCCTTTTTTGGCCTTCCACCAGAGTAAAATCACTATGACTAATAACATTAACAAGTGGGAGAACTAAGGCCAGGATGGTCTTTTTAGCATGCTGGGCGCATCTGGCTCACTCTTAAAGCAAACAAACACACAAAGTTCTAATCCTTGTATGTGAATAGTTTCTAAAAGAGATGAAAGGGTTGTCTGATATTTTAGGGTAAGAAATTACAAAATTACTTTTATAGCCCTGCTGTAAAACAAAAAGGTGCTTTATTATTGGAACAAACTCTCTTTACAACCCTGTTGCCAGAAGTGACAGCTGAAAAGATGGCCTGACTGTATTGGGAAAAGCGGTCCCAGAGTAGACCGAGCTATGTCCGTTTGAAAAAGACTTCATGCCATCAGATTTGAGATCACTGTGCTTAATGAGGCAGAGTCATCAAACAGCTGCCAGGTTAGAAACTGCAAGCTGGAAAAAATGCTAACCATCCGCAAAAGTCTATTTGTGGTCCCAAAGCTGCCCAAGAGCACGTCAGTGTAAAATAAAGTGAGGGGATTTTTCTTTGTTCAGCAGAAAGCTAGCTATCAGGGACTACATCCACTGATTAAGGCTGCTTCTCTTTGAAAAGACACAAGTTTTTAAAAAAAGTCATGTTAACATGTTTATTTTGTTTACTCTCAAGTCTTTATTTAAGATCAAATTTGTCTTTTCTTACTCTCTCCATGCCTCTTTCTGTGGTCTTTCTGTCCTCTCTGCCCTGTTTGCAGAGGAATGTGGCTGCGCTAACCAGTGGACTGGCTGCATAATGGAGGACACTGGGTGAGATCCAACAAACCCCTGAAGCACACTAACGCACACACACATTCATTCACATGGCGGAGCAATCACAGATGCTTGTTCGTGTGCACTCAGTGATGTAGTAATCAGTACTTGTTCAGTTGTTTTTTTTTCACTGTTATCACTATAGCGAAAGCATACCTGTTTTATCATCCTATAAGACTCTATTTGACACCATAATTTAAAACATGAATATCATGTTGTATTCAATACAATTTGAAATTAGAAATTGAGAGCATAAACACACAGCAGGGTCATCTTGCTATGGAAGCTTATTTTGCCCGAACTTTTTTTTATAAAATCCATAAGTCAAAATTTCAGGTTATTAGTTCAAGATAGATTCCGACTTACTCAGAACTTGAAATTTCACCTTAGCTCTGCCAGGCAATTTTATTTATTTATTTATTTTTTTCATTAGATTTCAGTAGATTTCTTTGCATTTCTATAGATTTATTTTTACAACCAGAGGAGTCGCCTCCTTCTGGCCAAGAAAAAGAATGCAGGTTAATTCTCTGCATTGGCTTTACTTTTCAGACTCTGAAGCTACACTATATTGCCAAAATTATTCACTCACCCATCCAAATCATTGAATTCAGGTGTTCCACTCACTTCCACGGCCACAGGTGTATAAAATCAAGCAGACTGCTTCTACAAGCGTTTGTGAAAGAATGGGTCGCTCTCAGGAGCTCAGTGAATTCCAGCGTGGGATCATGTTTGGATGCCACCTGTGCAACAAATCCAGTCGTGAAATTTCCTCACTACTAAATATTCCACAGTCAACTGTTAGTGGTATTATAAGAAAGTAGAAGCGATTGGGAGCGACGTAAACTCAGCCATGAATTGGGAGGTCGTGTAAAATCACAGAGTGGGGGTCTGTGGATGCTGAGGTTGCTACAGACCTCCGAATCCCATGTGGCCTTCAGATGAGCTCAAGAACAGTGTGTAGAAAGGGGGGGGATTATGGTGTAGGGTTGTTTTTCAGGAGCTGGGCTCGGCCCCTTGGTTTCAGTGAAAGGAACTTTTAATGTTTCAGCATACCAAAACATTTTGGAAAAATTTTATGCTCCCAGCTTTGAGGGAACAGTTTGGGGACGGCCCCTTCCTGTTCCAACCTGACTGCGCACCAGTGCACAAAGCGAGGTCCATAAAGACATGGATGAGTGAGTTTGGTGTGGAAGAACTTGACCGGCCTGTACAGAGTCCTGACCTCAACCTGATAGAACACCTTTGGGATGAATTAGAGTGGAGACTGTGAGCCAGGCCTTCTCATCCAACATCAGGGTTGGACCTCACAAATGCTCTTCTGGACGAATTAAGAATGGAATAAGAATGGGATGTCACTCAAGTTCATATATGTGTGAAGCCAGATGAACAAATACTTTTGACAATATAGTGTACCTCTGTCCTGTCTGGCTGGACTTTGAATACTGAATATTGATGAGTATCACTATCTTCTCTCCCCTTGCAGAGTCCAACACCCACAAAAATTCTCCAAATGCAGCATTTCAGACTACAAGGAGTTCCTTCTGAAAGGGGGAGGCTCTTGCTTGTTTAACAGGCCAACCAAGGTTAGTGGCCCCACAGTTCTACCCCTCCTCTCGACATGTCATAAATCACACGTGCTCATTATACGTCGTCTTGTCCTCTTTTGACAGCTGTTCGAAGTAGCGAATTGTGGGAATGGATTTGTAGAAGTCGGCGAAGAGTGCGACTGTGGACTGAGAAAAGTGAGCATCTTTTTGCTTCAGCACCTCACGCCCATTTGCCGTCTTCTCTTTATCCAGATGGGTGTTTCTCTTTGTTTTTTTAGGACTGCCAAAAGGAATGCTGCAAGAAGTGTTCCCTCGCCAATGGGGCACAGTGCAGTGATGGACTGTGCTGCAATAAAACGTGTCTGGTACGAGCTCAGTGCTTTCTTTAAGCTCTGAAACACTAGTTAGTCATTTCTGAATCCTAACGCTCTTTTTTTATTCTCATTTTCTCGCCAGTTCTATCCACGAGGTTACAGCTGCCGCTATGCTGTGAACGACTGCGACATCTCAGAGACCTGCTCTGGGGACTCTGGACAGGTGATCTTATGGTTCATTTAGTTTTAAATGGTTTTAAATAGTTCATTAGTTGCATGTTGAACACAAATTGGCTGGTTAAAAAGAAAGGTTGTTCTTTTTGTGATTTTACAGTGCCCTCCCAACCTTCATAAACAGGATGGTTACCTCTGCCAAGTAAACCAGGTAAGAAATGGGGATTTTTTTTTAAAATTATGGTCCCAACAGGAGCTCTCATGCACTAGAGCTGTAAAAAGCTTTTCTGAATTTATCTGTTTTTTTGGTCTCTGTCTAAAGGGCCGCTGCTACAGTGGAGAGTGCAAGACCAGAGAGAACCAGTGCAAATACATCTGGGGCTCAAGTAAGATTAATACTCCTCTGATTTGAGCATTGTCAGTGTCAGACTCTGTGTGACGAGAGGCGGTGTGGAGCTCATCCCTCTTTTCGTTTCAGAGGCTGGAGGCTCTGAGAAGTTCTGCTATGAGAAGCTGAACACGGAGGGCACAGATAAGGGAAACTGTGGAAAAGATGGGGAAAAATGGATCCAGTGTAGCAAACAGTGAGTGCACAACGAAACAGTGTGGTGTATTCATTGAATACGCGATAGTAGTTTACACTTCCAACCTCTTAAAAACGCCTGAAAGCTTCTCTTTATAAATCCTTCCAACAAAAGAACTGGACAGGATGTTTTGAACTTTTCTAAACCGATCAGCCAACGTTCACACTCGCTTTGTGCACCGAGCAGCCAGCTGTGCAGAGGTTACTGTCAAGGTCCTTTTGGCTCCCCTCCCCTACCTTTTAGTGTGTTATGTCAAAAATGGGTTGTACAAATTAACAGGACGTTTAGGCCTCATATCCTGTTATGTGGAATTCCAGCATCTGGTTTCTCAATAATTTGCAGCCATCCAACAGAGGGCACCAAAGGACACTATTTAAAAGGATCATTGCCATCAAAATCCAGGAATGTGTTTTTACAAATCGGATACATTACTTAAAAAAGATCCCAGTGAAACCACCTCAGCACACATTCCACTGGGACCTGACGGTATAAGTCAAGTCAGTTAACATTGCCCGGCCAAAAAAAGTACAGTCACACACTCTAATATTTAATTGTACCACCTTTAGCGCTGATGACGCCACGCATTGTATCGTTTCAATAAGCTTGTGCAATTTCACAGCATTCATTCCCATTAATTTTTCACCAAGATCTTGATTGCAGAGTCGGGCCATCACATAAAGTTTTCTCCGGCACATCCCAAGTATTCTCAATAAGGGTCTTGACCCTGAGGTGGTCAACCCATGTGTGAAAATGATATCTCATGCTCTTTGAACCACTCTTTCATAGTTTGAGCTAAGTGAATCTTGGCATTGTCATTTTGGAATATGTCTGTGCTATCAGGGAAGAAAAAAAATCCAGTGTGGAAAAACCCTGGTCATTCCGTATATTCAGGTAGTCAGCTGACCTAATTTTGGGCACATAACATTGCAGAACCGAGACTCCAACCAAGTGAAGCAGCCAAAGATCAAAACATCGCCCCCGCAGGCTTGTTAACCAGGCACTAGGCATGATAGGTGTATCACTTCATCCACCTCTCTTCTTGCCATGATGCGCCCATCACTCTGGAACAGACCACATGCCTCTTTCCATCGCTCCAGAGTCCAATCTTTATGCTCCCTAGCAAACTGAAGCCCTTTTTTTTTTTTGGATTACCCTCACTGATAAGCGGTTTTCTTAAGGCTATGCAGCCATTTATTCCCAGTGCCTTGCATTCCTTTTGTATTGTGTATGTGGAAATTCTCTTACTTTCACTGCTGAACTGTTGATTTTTTTAAGATTTGATTTCACCAAATGTTTAACTGATTGATCATCATGATCATTCAAGAACCACACTTGGTTCACCACTGTCCTTCCAGGTTTTACACAGGGACATTTCTCTGCCCGGTTTTAGTAGATTATTTGCACCTTCTGAAACGGACTAACATCTTTTCAACAACCACGGGATGTTTTCTGATGAGGTCATTAAGTAACGAGAAGCCACTCGCTGCATCAGTTAGGGTTAATTAAACGACCTGTTACCAGCTGCAGTAATTAATCACTGAAGTAATTATCCAGTGGAAGGCTCTTACCTATTTGCTTAGTTAAATCCAGGTGGCTTTTTTTTTCCAGGCAGTGCACTGATTTGAAAGTACCACTGAATATTTTAAAACTACACTAAATATTAACAGATTAAATCAAAGTTATTATCACAAGGCTTCACATCTTTCCAGGTGTTGTTTTGGACTAAATTTATATACTATTTTCTGATCTTTGTGTGCCGTGGTGGAATGTAATTGGGTCTCCAGATTTTAACTACAGTAACAGATGGTGCAGAAGTAGAAACGACATTGTGAGAGCAGGTGGAGGAGTGCTGACTGGACACATTTTTGGTTACTTGTCTCTTCGCAGTGACGTGTTCTGTGGTTACCTTTTGTGTACCAACGTTGGGCGTATCCCCCGCATTGGAACGATGAAAGGAGACGTTACCCCCACCTCCTTCAACCACCAAGGCAACGTGATACAGTGCACGTAAACATGTTTACTTTATTATAATGCCTGGGGGCTGGGGGCTCATTACCCATATGGAAAATAATTAGAAAAAAACTGTGTAGTAAAAGTATTGTAATGGGCCATTTTCTCATAAAACATAAATCTTTCCAATATGGGTACCTACAGGCAGGACTCCCTTTGTGGCTTCTTTTTCTTGTGAGACTTCTTCTCTCCTCACCTCTGTTCCATCCTTTCCCTCAGTGGTGCCCACATCCTTTTGGATGATGAAACTGATTTAGGCTACGTGGAGGATGGGACTCCCTGTGGGCCGTCAATGATGTGCCTTGACCACAAGTGTCTGCCCATCCAGTCACTTAACATGAGCACCTGCCCCACTGGACCTAATGGACAGGTGTGCTCTGGCCATGGGGTGAGTATTTATACACACTTACGTACAATTTACTCTTTGCTCACTGGACTTATCGCAAGTTTTGGGGGTGTTTATTCGCTCACTTTTGGAAGGTTGGCAAATATGACACATTCAGTGATGAAGCCACCTAGGACTGCTGTTATTATCATGCATGCAGCATCTGTTGTGCTTCATTTCTGCTGCATCAAATTAGGTAGAGCTGCGGAGCTTTTACACCAGCTTTGATAAAAGAAATTGCTTACTGATTCATGGTTAAAGGCTGTTTGTGTTCTAACTTGCAGTTTCTGTTCCACAAACACCAGTATTTGCTCTTTGTTTATTAAATCTCACTCTGGAGAGATGAGAAGGATAAGGAGGCTTATTGCATTTCAAATGCCCAGGGTTGTTGATTTTTTTTTTTTCAGTAGAAAAACGCAAACAAAAGCCTCGGGCTTAAGGGAAATATGCAACTGACAATCCTTTATTCAGGTGTCAACACAAACTGGAAACTGGGGAAAACCTCTAGGCTTTTATGGAAATGTCAAATACCTTTTATACCACTCAGCCGATTCAGCTTTCATTTAGGTTTTTTTTTTTCTTTCTGAGGGAACGTTGCAAAATAAAGCTTTTGCAAATACTTCCATCCATTTTCTTAACTGCTTATGCTATTCAGGGTCGCGGGGTTGGGCTGGCGCCTACCCCAGCTGTCTTTTCAAACTCTAAATGCATTCGTCGGCCCAGCATGTGCGAGTACCGTTTCTGAGCTGATAGCTGTCCTGTGTCCTGCGGTAGAAACTGGCATCCTGGCACTGCCACAATTAAATGAAATGCAGAGTTTATTAATGTTTATTAATATGTAATGATAATAATCATGCTCTTTTCTGTAAGGAACATAATACTTATTTCCTATATTTCCTGCATAAAATTTAAGTGTTTGATATTTGAATTTGTTAAAACATTGAAAATAATGACAATGAAAAGATACTCTAAAGCAGGGCCATTCAGTTAGCGGCTCGGGGGCCACATCCGGCCCGCGGGCCCCTTTGACTGGCCCACCCCCCGGCTGACCCAACATAAGCCGCAAAAAAGTATTTAAATCATATTTGCTGTGAGAGTTTTAAAAATTCCCACCCTTCCTCTTGTTCATGAACGCACCGCTCCCGGTATCGTACAACACCAGCCCAGAATACTCTCTCCAAGTACGACAACCGCGAAAAGATGTCACTGACAGGTCAGAAACGTAAAATTGACAA
>JAVDPK010002597.1:1185643-1202032 GCA_034780415.1 Cichlasoma orientale
ATTATTTTGCTCATCAATAAATGATACAGTATAAAGCCTTTATTGTGAATTCCTTTATTTATTTTTATGATTTAGTTGCGGTGGTAGCATATTTAGAGTTAAGTCTCAAGAAATAATATAAGTAGGGGTCTTCGGCCCAGTGGGATGTCAAAATTTTTAAATCTGGCCTCGAAGAAAACGTAATTGAATAGGCCCGCTCTAAAGCTTGATTTGCTCTGTGCTGTACTGAGACATGCACCTTCCCAGAAATATAACTTCATGTTGTGGTGATGCAGACCTCAACAACTGTGGACGTATCACAGTTGTTGAGGTCCTGTAGTGATTTAATGTGTAAATACAGTATATGATTATGATATAATTAGCACGAGGACAGTGGTAAAGGACTATAATAAAAGTCTAATCTCTTTCCTGTGTTTCAGTAAAAGTAGCTGTTTTTCAATATTTATTATCTCCAAGTCCAACATGATTAGCTCAATTTCCCTCATGAGGACAGCGCACACCAGTGCGCAAGTATAAATGCGAAGAATGGCGTCGCCCACTGCAGCGTAGATTCTTCAGGGAATCAGTGCAGCACTGTAAATGAAGCTTAAAGATCTTTTTTTCCCAACTGAGTTCTCCTGAGGTGGGTGTAGCTCCCCAATTGGTTGATTTTCTTCCAGAGTCCCAGTAAGCCAGTCAGGTGAAAACTAGCTCACATAAATACATTTTTTAACAGCGCCTGCACTTTCCTTGCTGCGGTGCTTCTCTGACGCTCACACTGGCTTGTATTACAGGAGTAACTGAATAAAACAGAGCTACTGTGTTTTTCCTATGATACCTCAACATGTCTGCTTGATTTTATATTTCACTGGCTTCTCCTATTACTTCAACTGTACTGCAACCAGATATTTTTGTGTAATTGTTTTTGCAAAGCTGGAAAAAAAACATGGGGATAAAGAAACCCCTTAGCTGCTGCATCCTTACTTAAGGCTCTTCCATTCCACTTATCTGGTTCTGTCTGATCTGTACAGGTGTGCAACAATGAAGCCACATGCACCTGTGACGCCACCTGGGCCGGGACAGACTGTAGCATGCCTGACCCGCCTAAACAGTCCGATGGTCCTCCAATAGAAGAACCCAAGGGTCGGTTTCCAACCTTTCTACTCCTGCCATCAACCATCTAAAATGAATATATCCACTCTTAATTTAGTCCAGATTCACTGATCATATGTATAATGTATATGCTGTTCTGCAATATTACAGTGCCGCTCTCAGTCACGCTGCTAGATCCGAGTCAGGGCAGATTCCTGAGTTTCACAGGTCTACTGAGGGCATAAAAACTTTCATTGTAGGAGAATGTAAAAGCAGTGTAAGATTTGTTTTCTCTGATTCTGAAGATGATGCTTTGACCACAGGGGGAGAGGGCAGGTGCTTAAGGGGGTGGTCACTTCATCCATGACTCTGAAGCAGAAGCCTGCTATTTGTTTTTGACAGGGTGGTAATAATGCTCCTTTTCCCCTCTGCACAGTGAGCGTGGCCACTAACAGGCTGATAGGGGCAGTAGCAGGGACCATTCTGGCCCTGGGGGTGATTTTTGGAGGCACAGGGTGGGGAATAGAGTAAGCATCTTTAACCCTTTCACAGCTCTTCCTCTCATAGTGGTGCCTCAGTGTGCGGGCGGTCTCGTGAGCCGGCCTGAGCCCGTGTGTGCGTCCCGGTGGCTTTGTGTTTTCTTGTGTGTTGGTGATGACCATATAATTGTCATGTGATTGGATGTTTTCAGTGTCGTGTGATTGATTGATGGATCTCCCCTCCCTCCCTCCTTCCCTCCTTCCTCTCCTTCTCCTGTCACTTCCTGTTGTTCCCCATTACTACAAGCCTCTTTCTTCATCCTCCCTCTTCCTCTTCCTAGTTCCTTTCCTTTCTCTTATTCTTAGTCGTTATGTGGTTGCTCCTGTGATCCTCTCCTTTCTGGGGCATGTGGGGCATTTAGATGAAAACAGTCCTGAGAAGTGTCCAGTTAGTGACCTGGCTTGTCAGTCAGTGGTAGGCTGTGTGGTGACTGGGACCCCTAAAAACATTTTGTACTGCTCACACTGCAAATCACATGTACATATCACCTGTAAACCTTTACAGTGATGGATACCCAGGGTCTACACAACCTTAACAAGCAAACCACTGATAATCACTACCTCAACTGACACCAGATAAATGTAAATATTCCCAGAGTGTTTGCTTGATTATATTCTCTTTATACACTAAAGGGGGTTGAAAAGCATGCAAAAATACATTCTCAGATTCATTTTACTGTAATAGTATACTTATGGTATGTTTTCTGTTCCATGTGAAATCATCATTGCATAGCTAAATGTTATTAATACAGTAAATGGGTATAGGAACTCATGTCTTTTTCCCCATAACCCTTTACAGGTCCTAGTGCCACCAATCTAATAATAGGCTCCATCGCCGGAGCCATCCTTGTGGCTGCCATAGTGCTGGGGGGGACTGGATGGGGCTTTAAGTAAGCAACACGCCGCATGCCTCTCCTGCTCTAACTCTAGCATCCCTGCTGCTTCTAGACACCAGGGTTTGAGCTCCTGCTACAGAATACAGATCCCAGGGTGCACAGCACACAAGCATATTACACTTAGGCTCGCATTGAGGAGGAGGCATGCAAAACACATGTGGATGTGGATGATGTTCAGGAGTCTGATACTGTATGAGTAAATGGGACTTTGAGAAACGCTGGGGGGTGTCTGTGCGTCTGTAGCAGAACCTCAAACTGATTAGACGGGCAGAGCTGAATGGTTGACATGCATTTCATAGTAAAGTACCTGATAATAGAGGGGACAGAAAACCTATAACAGCTAAGAGGTTAAAAAAAAAGTTTGTTTATATTTGTATTGCAAAAATTAATCCCCTTTATAATCTTAAGCTAGGCCATATAATGTCATTGTGTGGCTAGGAAATCTACATACCGCTGATTAGCCTGCTGTCTTGAGCACCAGGGGTGTTACGCATCCTAATCTAAACAGACCTAAGGACTAAAATAAGAAATACAATCCTGCAGCCACCAAAGCATGCAAGATAGCGTCATGGTTGTCACTAAAACAGAAAAAAGAAAGAAAGAAAGAAAATAGAATAAGAAACAAAACTTTTCTGCATGTTGACTTGTTGATTTGGAGGAGGTCAGTTCATTGCACAAAGGCTGAGCCAAACCCAGTGATGTGGTCCGAGGGTTGCCGTGCTCTCATCACGTCGGTGAGGTTTTTTATTTTCTCACTCCGTCACTCTTTGAGGCTGAGGCTTTAAAAGGAGTGGTGAGAACAACAACACACACACACAAACACACACACACTCAGACAGAGAGAGAGAAGCCAGGACCTTTTTGTTGTCTGCAGCCTTTGTGCCATGGCTGGCCACACCCACCTGGATAGCCGAGCTCCGCCATAGAGCAGAGCAGGACTCTCGGACCCGCCCACACCAGCTGCCATTGCTGCCTGCTTCACAGACCTGGTACAGACACGGCGCATTGCACTGCATGAACCACGCACAGCAATAGTGCCACCTTCAACTGGCCTACTATTGGAACAGGTGCATGACAGAGTGATAGAAGCCCCACAGCAAGCCACAGTACGGGGAGGTTATGCATCACTCCTGTTGTTGTATTCATTGTTGTCCCACTGTTGTGGTAGTAGTTCCTGTTGCTGCTGCTGCCGCTGTGATCGTTGTTTCTGTGCTCGTCTCCTCTCTTCCTCCACTATAGCGTACACTTTATGTTAGCTCTTTCCTCCCAGATGGTTGTTTTGAGTGGAACTAATGTGTTTCCCATCAATACTGGTAATGACACGTCTCCTACACCTCACCTTGTAAACTGATGTTGCACGAACAAGCCAATCAGCACATCTGCAAGAAGGCAACAGAGTATATTTATATTCATAAAACCTTAAAAATGATCTAATCAGACTTTATTGTTATTATTGTTTTTTTTCTTCTTTTTTCCACATCTAGTCAGTGTTGCAAATAATGACAATAAAGAAAGCATAAAAATGTGAAGTGGATTAGATCCTAGATTTTAAAAAAAAGATGATGTTTTCACATTGCTGATACTATAGATCTCAGGTTTGTGACTATAAATACCTCTGACTGTCTCTTTGCAGTCAAGGCTGAGCCGGCCAACGTGGACCAGCCTATCCTCACTTCAGTGTCCTCGGCGTTTGATCCTGAAGCCCTGAGAGTGCACATTTGGAACATTTTCATCGGACAGACTTACCCTGCGTTTGAAATCCCATACTATGCGTGACTAAAAAACAGTAGGCTTTAACTTTTAAGATGCGCTACTTACTGCCTTTAAGTCACTTCCTGGGAGCCATTTGAAGATGTGTAGCCATGGTAGCCTGTGAGTACAAATTTAAAAAGTATACTGCTCCTAGCAAAGTGAAACCATATATTTAAACACTTAAATTTAAGTTATTGACATTAGATTTCAGCTCACCCATCAGCACTGCAGCAACTGCTGCACTGTCAGGTGGAATATTTACGCCGGGTACCCAAAATAGCATGCACCTCGCATGCTATTGGATACATACTAAGAATGTGAGATACCAAACAATCCTCACATGCTGTTTAAGCCTATCAAATAGTGCGTAAGTATGGGATTTCGGACACAGCCTTAAATAGAACATTTAAGTTCAATTGCAACTAACAGCATTTCCTTAATGGTTGTGGCTGCCTGTCCAAGTTGCAGTAGCTGTCTTGCACACACGATGACGGCAAATGCTGACTTCTGTTTCTTATCTCCTCATCAAGAAATGTGAAGAAACGGCGGTACGACCCCAATGCCACAGCCATTTAACCCAAGGAGAAGATGGCAATCACAGACCGACTGCTCCAAGGCTTCCTTAGTTGGCTACCTGACAGCTGGACTGCACTTACTGCTGCTGATTCTTTGGCATTAGATTTACTTGAAAAAGACATAGTGGACATTTTAACAAATTTCCATCGTAGTGACATTATAAATGCAGCCTTTTCGACTCCACCTCACCCACTCCCACCCCTCCACCCTGATCTCTAGAGTGACAGAGCTCCCTTTTCCATCCTTTAGTGCCAGTGCACAGGCGTTAAGGCGGAATCCACACCACTCTCTCACCTGGCATGATTATCGACACAAAGCGTGCTGCTTGCTGCCCCCCCCCTCCCCTCCCCTTCGGCATGAAGAGCCCTCTCTGCAGGGCTCTGCATGGCTACCAAAGCTATGAATATATTGCAAAAAAAGAAAAAAAAGAAGAAAGTAAACACACAAAAAAGAGAAAAGAAGTGCAGGAGAAAGCCTCGTTAAAAACCAAACCCAGTGGAAAGCCTGTTGAAAGCCCTGTAGTTCATGATTAGGGGCTGCAGAAGGTTATGGAAGCTTCATGTGAGGACCTATAAGGGCAGTGCAGACCACGTAATGAATGCGCACACGCACACACACACACACACACACACTACTGTACATATTTAAGGAGATCAGGGTTGGAATTGACAGCATATTTTACAAGGACATCAATTGCATTTGTTTTTTATCTTAACATATTGTATAGCGGGTGTTTTTGGTAATGTTATTAAAATAAAAAACAAACAACCTGAGACTATGATTTGGGCCAAAATAGTTTGAGAAGAAATCAAAAGTTAGACTCGAGGACAGAGCAGCTGTGGTGCCGAGGACAAGCACGTCATTTCCAGAGAGATTCAGACTGTGATCCGATTTCCCCCCCTTGAAATATCTTCAATGCTGACTCAAAAGCCAAAGAACCAATCACCTGAACATGTGGATGTTGTTGCACACAGAGCACTTTCCCCCTCTGTCTGCAGCCAGTGGTGCCTCTCGTGCTGAGGGCATGAAGTCTGTCCACGCAGGCGCTCACGTGTCCGGCCAGGTCTCACTTAACAGTCCTCATCAACACCCACTATACTGGCTTAAGCCTTTTGCTCTCATAAACTCTTAGTAGAAATCAAGTTCAGCTCTACAGGTAATGCTGCATGCAAATCACTATAGTGGGCTTATAATTCTATATGGGAGTCCCCAAAATCTGCAAGGAAAATATGCTACAAAAGATAGGTGCATGTCAACAACAAAAACATTTAACTTTTATTTACTATGCAAAGAGAGATATTGCACAAAAGTATGGGTATTAGTGATATCAGTGTAGACATGGATTTACAAAAGAAAAAAAAAAAAAACCTCTGCTAATCAGCTAATCTTTTGTATTTGGCCACTTCTACGTCTCCTTTCATTTCGCTTCAGTGTACTCAAACTGTGGATGGACAAATAAAGAAATAAATAAAATAAGTGAATCAATATTTGCGAGGAAAAGCGGGAGAGCACCCTTTTACATTTGTGGAACTGAAAATCATTTTTGTGTTTTTCATTCAGACTGATATTTTTAATCACACACGCGCGCACACACACACACACACACATGCACACACTCTGTATGGTGCCTGTACATACTGAGGCCTGAACAGTTTCCTTGTGCAGGGCTATCATTTTCCAGTCCAGCTGATTGTTGGTGTATTCCAGGTGCTGCCATAGCACTGGCATCGTTGTAATCCTCCATGTTAATCATTGTCTGGTGTCCCTCTCTCACTGCATTATGTACAGTTGGACTGAATAATAAACTACAGACAAATTTTATCAAAGCGTCCATCTTTTTTTCTTTTTCTGTTAACTCCTCAGTGAGCTGACATTAACTTGTCATTGTTTACTTTGGGGAGCTGATCTTTTCCATAAAGTGAAGAGCACGCAGATTTATTCTGAGTGTTATAACTTTAAAGTTGTTTTATAAAGCACAGGCAATTCAAAGTGTGAGCGAGTAATACTGCACTGCTTAGGGGAATATCCACATTTTATGATTTTATGTAGCATTTGCTTTGTTGCTGAGAATTACATGAAAGAACTGACATCTCATATTTTCACATCCCATGATTTTTTTTTCACTCCATCAATTCGCAGCATCTGTTTAAAGAAGTGCACAGAAAGCAGCATAGCTGGCAATTAAAAACATACATGGGAATATAATAATCAGTAGCAATTTAAATATATATTCTTAACTTTTGGCTTTTAATATTATCCCCGCAAAGGCACATATAGGCATAAATTCCTCTCCCCTCTTCTTTTGTGTTTGCCTGGGTTCAGACTCATTGTTGAAGTGGTTGATTTCCATCCTTTATTTGATGGAGAGAGCTTACGAGACAGAACAGGGGGTGAGAGAGGGGATACAGAAAAAGCCATGGAGCACAATCAAACTCAAGGCGCCTTTTGTGGTAATCTTTCTGTGCCAATGTCAGGTACTGGGGTGCATCAGGCTACTTTTGTGCCATCTCTTCACAACAACAACAACAACAACAAAAAAAGAATTTCATTTTAAGTTAGAAAAACATTAATAGTTTTCTACACAAGTTCAGATCCTTGTGCAGATTCAAAACATGTCAGTGTATCTGTGTCTGGGGCTGATTTTTAGGGATTACCTGAATTTGAAGCTTGTAAGGGACCAAGCAGTCAAAGGATATGAAGGTGCAGGTGTAATGCTCAAAAGGTGGGGTTTATTGTACTCAAAAGTAGACAAAAATTATTTCAAAAATGAAAAAAATTATATTTCTAAGGAACAAATTGGCCCATAAAAAAAGCTAACTAAACAGAATACTACAAGACCTTAACTGAACAAACTGCTTAAACCTAATGAGAGAAAACTCAATCTCTACACTAGTGGAACAAACTATTTTCAATGCAAACAGGGGGGAACTATGGGGACAAAAACTAAACTAAATGCAAAGAAACTCCATTCTGCCCCTACCGTCACAGCAGTTGGTTCGATCTGATTGTTAGGCCCGTGTACTTAAAGGAGCTCCGTGCTCAGGTCCACATCTTTTAATCAATCTTGGAAGGACTGGAGTTGGACAGCTAATTCAAGCGATAGAGCCAAAGGTAATGAATGCAACTTGTGTAACTCAATGGCTAAACAAAGGTGCATGTCATCAACCATAAAGTGTGTTTAAACAAATTACCTGAAAACTGTGCACTATGTAACTCCAGTGACTGCAGTTTAACTTAAATGTGGTAACAAATTAAGAGTGAAAGCTTAAATCTGTCTTTTGTATCTGAGTGGCAAAAGTGGATAAATATTACCTAATTGTTCCAATTGTGTGGTTGTGAATATGGTTCACAGGGTCCCATTATTTACACAAAACTGGTCAGTTCACATCCACTCATGGACACGAATGTCAAGGTAAATTTGAGCTTTTTATGATTTCTTTAAGGTCCCCGATTCTTAAGCCATTAAAGTCTGCTGTACAATCACTCTACCCAGGTAAAGGAACATTTCAAAAAAATCATTAAAAGGTCAAAATTCCATGACATTCATGCCCATGAGGGGATGTAAACCGTATAGAGTGGATGACTTTTGCTCAAATCTTTCACAATCTCACATGAGATTGGTTGTGTCCAAAAGACTGAGTCTATAAGACACGAGTCTACTAAAATGCTGGAATACTTAAACATGCTTGGATTCAAAGCTTTGTGCCTGAGACGACCATATTGAGGTCTCTAAGTCTGAAACTGAGATTTTTGTCTCACACTTTCTGACCTTGTGACTGACCACATTTAGTGAGTATCTGCCACTCTAATATCTGATGGAAAATGAGAACATAGGTCCCCATCCAGGCAGGATTAAGTAAAAAAGCACTTTGCACTTACCAGCTATTTTGTTAGGTTCATGTTCAAATGCTTAAAACATATCTAATCAGCCAATCACACAGCAGCAACTTGATGCATTTTGACATGTAGACATGGTCAAGACAACCTGAAGTTCAAACTGAACATTAGTGAGGAAGGTTTTTTTTTGTTTGGTTTTTTTATATTTAAGTGGTGACTTTGAATATGGCATGGGTGGTGCCAAATGTGCTGGTCTGAGGATTTCACTGTGTGGATTTTCCCACACAACCATCTCTTGGGTTTACAAAAGGAAAATGTCCAGTGAGTGGCAGTCCCCTTGGAGAAAATGCCTTGGTACAGAGGTCAGAGGAAAATGGCCAGGCTGCTTCATGCTGATAGGAAGGAAACTTAAGTCAAATCACTTGTTACAACCAAGGTGTGTAGAAGAGCATCTTTGAATGCAAAATGGGTCAAACCTTAAAGCAGATGGGCTGCAGCAGCAGAAGACACCAGGTGGGACTCCAGTCAGCTAACGGGAAACTAAGGCTACAGTTCACAATAGATTGGAAAAATATCACCTGGTCTGCATCTCCAATTCTGCTCCAGAATTGGATGGCAGGGATATGGAAACAAGAATCATCTTGACACAGTCTAGGCCCCTTAGTACCAATTTTCTGATGGCTGTTTCCAGCAGGATAATGTGCTATGCCACAAACTCATCTCAAACTTGTTTGACCATGTCAATGAGTTCACTGTACTCAAATGGCCTCAGTTACCAGAGCACAATCATTGGAGCACCTGTGGGATGTGGTGACATGGGAGCTTGTTGTCATGGCTGTGCTGTCAAATCTGCAGCAACTGACACATCAATCTAGAGTAAATGGGATGAGGAATGTTTCCAGCACCTTGAGTCTACGCCAGGGGTGGGCAACTCCAGGCCTCGAGGGCTGGTGTCCTGCAGGTTTTAGATGTGTTCCTGATCCACCACACCTGAATGACACATAGCAGTCATTAGCAGGGCTCTGGAGAACTTGACTGCTTACTGAGGTAATTCAGCAATTTGATTCAGGTGTTTTGGATCAGGGACCCATCTAAAACCTGCAGGACACGGCCCTCGAGGCCTGGAGTTGCCCACCCCTGATCTACGCTATGAATTAAGGCAGTTGTAAAGGAGGAAGGGGGTCCAACCCAGTGCTAGCAAGGTGTACCTCCTGAATGTATTACTGTTAATTTAGCTACTCACACAGGAGTTGGATTTACTGCTCTGTATGATCTATGCTGGTATGTGCTCAATTTTATTTCATGCCAAATTGCAACAGTCACTTGAAGGTGCTTTATATTAAGGTAAAAACTCAAGGCTCTGCCTTGTGTGTGTGTGTGTGTGTGTGTGTTTTTTTTTTTTCTTTTTTTTTTTTTGGTCCTAGGAACCACAAATAAGCCAGCAGTCTGAGTGAAGTGCTCTATTGGGGTGATGCAGTGCTATGAGATCTGTAAGATACTGTGGCCTGATTATGCAAGACCTTGTATATGGGAAGGATTTTAAATTCAGTTCTGGTTTCAACAGGGAGCCAGTGGGAGAAATGTACTTTCTATTCCCTGTCAGTACTTTAGCTGCAGCATTTCTGACTCAACCAAAGGCTTTTCAGGGAGCTTTTAGGAAAGCCTGACGATAACGAACTACAATAGTCTAAACTAGAAGTAATAAATTCATGAACTAGTTTTTCAGCATCAGAGGTTTCTAATTTTATAGTGCACAAATGTAAAAAGCAGTCCTACATATCTGTTTTTAATATGTACATTGAAGGATGTATTTGGATCGAACTACTTGTTATATTAATGGTTTAATTACTGCCACCTTGAAGGTCTGTGCTATGTAGCCAGTTTATTAAAATCAAATCATTAATTACTGGTAGGACTTCCTTGAGCAGTCTTGTAAGAACGGGGTCTAATAGACACACTGATGGGTTGGAAGTAACTACTAAAATGAACTAAGATCAATTGGAGTGTCTAAATGGTAGTGGAAGCTGTATTGACAGTAGCTGTACATAATGATGGCTCTGAGATGGTTATGGATATTCTCTAATGGTTAATTTTATTTGAAGAAATTATGAAGTAATTACCAGTTTGAGGTTAAAGGAATACTCGGCTCAACAGAGCTCTGACTCAAGCTTTGTTTTCATGAATCACGTAATTTCTGATGTAGTAATTTCCACTCTGCTGCATCTCTTCCTGTGTGGAAGCGTCCTAACGATAGGAGTGTGAACATGAAAATGGTATTTTTTTTTAAAAGTTATAATTTAGCCTCTGCATTAAAACTGTAAAGTCTACTTTACATTATCAAAAGGATGAATGAGTAAGAAACCCACCCAGTACATTTAGCGCTGGCTTCTCACTGTGAAAGTAATTGCATCTGAGATCAGGTAGGCATGTGACATTTCAGTAAAAGCATAGAAATACAACTTGTTCGCCACTCTTGATGACTGCTCACAAAGTTTTTATATTTAAACGTTGACAGAAGCTGCAAAGTTTGAGATCTGGTTGTTCATGTTTTCTGCTTATTATCTTGAACTAAACTTCCACAGTTTGCAAAATATTCTCCATTCTTTGTATTACTGAGTCTGCAGCAGCTGGACGTAAAGTAGACCACAACTTCCCATAGCCACGATCCTAACAGCAGCACCAAGATCTGAAGTCCTTGTACTAAAATTACTATATATACATTTTTTCCCTCCCTCCTGCCACTGTTATCAAACTCTATGAATGTGAAGAGCCCAGTGGCTTCTCTCTGCACGGCCAGGATCAGTCCTTTAGTACACCATTACAGTATGTGTGCATTAGAGTAACCTTCCGCTCAATGATCTTTTAAATGGCATTTCAGCAGTTGGTTTCCTCCCACAGGTTTTTAATATTTTCAGGAAAATTGGTTAACTGTCATAACACTATAAAAGTATGCAATAAAACTATTTAGAAATTTTTTTTAAGCTCCCGTGCTTCCCTGAAAGTCATCAAGCATGAAAGTCACTGATAACTTAAGCAAGTTAACATTAAACGGCCATCGTTCAGCTGCAGAAAAGATGATTTAAAGTGATAATTGTGACACGCATTAGACTCGCACAGCACGCAAAGGAGGGAGTTACTGACGTCACTTAAGACCAACCTGATATTTATCAAATCCACATCAACGCTTAGTCTTGGAAGTCAGACCAGCTTAAGTGGTAAGTACAATATTTCACTTAAAAAGACAATATTTAGACTTTATTTTTTAGGTATGATGAATCCTGTATTTTGTGTGCTTGGCCTAAGATTTGAAGAGGTTGTCTTTATTAAAAACTGAGTAGAAAATGGACTAAAGAATTTAATTTCACAAATGCTATTTTAAAAGGTCGTTGTAATGCATGCATCACAAGCGCTGCGAACTGGGATTGTTTTTAACTCCCAATATGAATCACCGTAAGTTGTATTTCCCTAAAAAGCTATACTTTGAAAGTATTTGTCTCTGAAGGAAAATGTTTGGGTCTTGTTAAAAATGGCAGAACAGCTCATCTGTCTGTAATCCTTTAAGACATGTCTGTGGTCACAAATTTCTTTACTGAAGCATAAACTAGATTTTATATTAATCTTGAACCAGTTCAGCAGCCTTTTGTTGTTCTAGTGTACATTGCATATTGATTGACAGCCTAAAATAAATTTGATTACATTAACACTTAGCTGTTCAGATTAAATTATACAAATTTAATGTTCTGTTTACCTGGTTTCCATTCAAGTTTTCATTTTAATTGCTTGGTTATGTCTTATGTAAATGTTATATGGAAAACTCAGATCAGGGCTTTTAGCATTTTCAGTATTCTTGCATCACAACAGTGAGTCAAAAGTATTCAGGTACACAAATGCTGGTAGTTGCACCCCACGGCTGCATATGTTTTGACAGCAAGTTTCAGCTTGTCCTAGGACCTGATTTCTGGTCCATAAATGGTACTGACAGATCCTTTCTCCAATAGTTTGGTAGCAAGATTATCCACTCCCCATGAGTCCACCTCAACAGTCTCAGATAAAACTTTGGCAGTGCACACTTGTAACTTTCTAGGGCACGTGTTGGGCAACAAACTGTGCACTCTGTGAACAAGGTTTTTGGAACATGTGTTCTTTAAACAATCTCAGTATGGCATGCAGCAACAGCTGCAGGTTTGTCTCCCTAGCACACTAAAGTAGGACTTGATTAGCATATGCATAACTGGTGTGCCAATTACTCCCAACACTATTCTCTAAACACGCTTTAACGGGAAGTACAATGTTGTAATTTTCCAATGGGGCGACATGAAGGCCATAATTTGTTTTCTAGGTCTAAAATTTGGATTTGACAAGCTGAGTAGAATGAGTAAACTGATTTTAGGCTTATGTTGGTTTACCACACAAATGGTCAAAGTAAGGCTTGAACATTTAAAATATGCAAGTGTTTCCAATACTTGGACTGGTCCAATATTCAAAATGTGCAAAACCTCAAAACTAATGCAACAGCTACTCTGTGCTCTTTGCAGATGGTCCCAGTACTAAATAACATAGGTGTGGCCACAGTGTTCATACTGGCCTGCATGTGTGCTGTGCCACTGCAAGGTCAGAAACCGGGTCAGGTGGACCCCCTGACGGCCCATCGGGCCAATCCGCAGTGCTGGGAGTCCTCCACGGTTCTGCTGCTGGAAATGCGCTCTCCAAGGATTGCTGACACAGTGCCTGCCTTCTGGGACCTCATGGAGTCCCTCAAGTCGTCAAGCAACGACAAACACAATGCACTGTTCTGGGACCTGGCCCAAGTCTTCTGGGACATCTATCTGGACTGCATCGTGTCCAGGAGTCACGGCCTGGGACGGAGACATGTCACTGCAGTCCAGTCCCTTATTACTGACAGTAAGTACTCACCACACTTATTTGTGTTTGCAAGGAAATCAGTGGGATCATTTAGGTTTTACCCATTTATACCTTAAACTGCAAATGTACCTGAGAACTGGTGCCCCTTAAGGCAAAGAGTGTACCCCTGCAAGTGTGTTTCCTACTGACTACACTGTGTAAGAAGGTTAAATGAACTCCCTTAACAACTTATCTGGGGGTATCCATTAACACTACTGGTGCATTCAGATATCAATTTTATCAAACCCCTGCATCTACGAGACTCGCTTACATGTTCTCTTGCTAGATGATGTGGGAGACAGCGGTGGTCCAGACAGCCAAATGTGTGCTGTTCAGCCAGAAGAGACAACCCAGGTAATCGGAAGATTCACAGTGGGGGTGCTCTGAGTGTGAAATGACATTCAGTGCCAGGAACCTGTAAGATGGTATCTGTGCGACGTGTTAAAGCGTGTCTTTTTTTTTTTTTTTTTGTGCTGTGTATGACAATACAATGTCACATTAAAATAAAGATGTGCACAGCTGCTTCCTGTCCTGGAAAAGGGTGCGCTTGTCCTGAGACTAGGCCACTGACTGTGAGACAGAGGTGGTGCCAGTTGGGATGACAAAGCTGGGAATCATCTTGGATAACAAATAATCTTGTGACATGACTGTCAGATGACCCTGTAGAGTTTTTCTTTTTAGAAAATCAGCTGGATTCATCCTTTCCTGACCTTCTGGGTATCTTGATACCTTGTTGCAGCCCCTGACTTTTGCAACTGGTATTCACCTATTCCAAATCTTCCCACACCTGTTTACTCGACAATGACACTCTGCGGCTGCCTTTTCTCCTCCTTGGGTGCACAAGAATGTTTCCAATCAATGTTTCAGAACTGCATCCTAGCCTGATCTGCTTTTCAGTCTTGAGCTTTTCTGACTCTCACTGCAGGCTTTTCTGTTGTGGTACTTTAGCTGTTTAATGAAGCCTCAAATGTCAAGCGGGTCTTCCACTGAAGTCTTAAAACCAATGCTTTCTGACCAAAATGTCTCATTTTCTTTGCAAGTGACTTGAGACAAACAATCACCCCATGAATGTTGTAACATGCTTGGCCTTTTTTTCTTTGTCTTTTAGAGTCCTTCCGATTCAACCGCTCAGGAGCCAAGTCCCATGCATGGCTCCGTGTGCGAGTGAGACGTAGAGGGCAAATCAAGACCCTGAAGACAGACCCAAAATAAAAGCCGCAACTACTAGAAGAATTAAGGATATTTCTAATGACATTTTTATGATTTTCCAGAAGAAGCCACATTTCATGAATGCTTACAAGTAGTTAAATAGTTGCATTCTCATAGGGTTTTACTTGCATGTAAGTGTTCTGATAAATCGAGGTGAGGTCTCATTACTTTCTTAGGACCGAGTTTTATCAAACACTTTGCAAAGCTAACATTAAATTTTTACCCTTTTAATTTCAGCTTGTTTTTAATCCAATCTTTGCATAAATCATATGATTATGCTGTTTTAATTTTTTTTTTTTTTTGTTGAGAGGGAATTAAAGATTTGGATCATATGTATTTTTGACATAAACCTGCAGATGACACCAGGTTTATATTTAGAGTTGCGGTTTTATATGTGGGCTGTCCTTTTTATCAAAACAGTAGTACCAGGTTTGTTCAGTTGAAGTACAAATGTATGTCACTGTCTGTAATTCCTTGAATAGCCAAATAAATCAGTCAGCAAACAAATGAGCTGCCATCATGATTTCACAGAAATGCAACAGCGATCTACATGCAAGCAGAATTCTTCATTAGATAAATACTGTGTTTAAAGTATTTTTCTAGATCTGCAATTGAATTTCTGCCTTTTTTTTTTTTTAACTTGGGTTCTTGGAGACCTGGATTTCAAATTTTTATTCTGTTCAATAAAATTGACTTAACATCTTTAGGGGGGAAATATCTAATCTTATTAGAAAATGGAAAAAGCTCTTTAAAAGGGAAGGCACACAGGTTTCTTGCCTCTGGGATTAAGACATGCTTGTGGGCTGACCCTAAGCTCAGTGTGTAAATAACACTTGATCACATCTGGCTGATATTTGCCACCATGATAAGATGGAACAGAGGGGCAGCTTTTCAGTCAAAATTAAACTTCCTCGTCAGCACGGTGGTTGGCACTGTTGCTTCACAGCAAGAGCATGTTTGAATCCACCTTTCCATGTTCTCCCAGTGTTTGCATGGGTTGGTTTAGGTTAATTGGTCATTCTAATGGTTGGCTGTCACAAGTACACAGGGAGTCTGCACAGGTTGTCACCCTAGAGCAGGGGTGGGCAAATTGTTTGGCTCTGGGGCCGCATTGACTTTTCAAAATTTGACAGACGGCCGGGCCAGCAGCATTTGCATACATATCAAACATGAACATAAAGGCATTACAGTGTTAATACTTTTACTTTTAGTGAGAAGTGATTTTGCCAGTGCATCGAAGTCTCGTGTGTGTTGTAGCAATTCTCAGAATCTTCAACATCAGTCATAATTATGACTTGATTTGAGCAATTCTGTACCAATCTTCGATAGGCCGGATTAAAAAGACCCCGGGCCGTAGTTTGCCCACCCCTACCCTAGAGTGCACGCTGCCTCTCGCCCTATGACCGGTTTCGAGAGAAAACGCATGGATGGATTTGCCCAGACATGTTTTCAGGTCAGGCTTAGTAGTGATGCCCAGCCCAGGCCAGGTACGTCACTGTGGGCGGGTCCTTGTCTGAACACGGAAGCTGGAGGGCACAAACGTAGAACAGCTGTTGTGCTGCGATCACATTTTACGTCCAAACAAACTACTGCAGCATCTGTGTGCA
>JAVDPK010002597.1:1202132-1246586 GCA_034780415.1 Cichlasoma orientale
GTGCGTTCGCGGTGGAAAAGCCGCGCAGGGGCTAAAATACTGGAACGGGAACCGGAACCCTGGCGGTGGGAAAGAGGCCTGTGGTAGTTGTTGCTGTAAGGCTAGGTTAATTTGGCGGTCCTTGCACTTTACACTCAAACCCAATGAGTGAAAACTGCTTTCTATAGTCTCACCTGATATTTCCTACTTCCTTACGCGTAGCTTATAAATGTCGCGCACTTTCTGTTTCACTTTAGATTTCGGCCTTCTCCTCTGGACGTCTTTTCGCTTGTTTGAACCTTTTCAGCAGCTCACCTTTTCACCGACTTCGTGGAGTACTTGGGACTTACGTTGACATAAACGACCAGTATCAACCTCCAGACGAGCTGACAACATTGGGTCCATTGGGACTTTGAGATTGCTGCCGTGAGTTATCTTGAAGTGTGTTAAAGTGATTAAATGCATTTTACGGGACATTTTCCGGCGGCCTGAACGAAACGGAAACTTTGCGTTTGTAGGCTGCGCTGAAGGACGCGTTAACAGTGCTGGGTGGTGGTCTTCATTTTTCATATCTAACTTAAAAATACAATAAATTGGATTTTACCGAAATATCATTTACCATGTGATTGCAAATGCATTGTTTTCAACTCTCTCGCCAAGTTAATGCAGTAAGGATTAAAGGAAGATTAATTTTATTCTGTTATTTCAGCTGCTGTGCCTGGGAACCGTTTTTTGTTTTCAGTACGGATGCACCCATAGATTGGCGTACTGTATCTGACACCTTTAGCTGTTATCCAGTTATGACACTCTTATACTGCGTCACAAAATATTAACATCACTATTTGCGAGTCATTTCTCTAAAGAGAAAGAAGGAACAGTTTGCATGATGAGCCCACTTTGCATTGCTTAACAGGCCCGGTACATACGTGACACCACAGAAACCTGAAATTTGATCTTATCTCATATTTTGCTCTAAATACAGGAAATGGATTTCCAAACTTTGTTGCTGAACATAGCTAAAGAACTGTCTAAAGATGAGGTGAAATCCTTGGTCTTTCTTTGCACTGACCTCCTGGGCCGAAAGTCAAACTCAGTGGAAACGGCCAGTGAGCTCTTCTCCTGCCTGATGAAACAAGACTACCTCTCACCTGAGAACCCACAGCTCTTGACTGACCTCCTGCTCACTATTGAACGAAATGCCCTCATCCGGGACCTTGGTCTCACTCCATATACAGCAAGGAGCCTCATCTCTCCCTACAGGTACGCTGTCCTGTCCACATTTTGTTTCATATTGTTTAGTCTGTCTGATTTAGGTCTACATTTGGCAAGTTTATTTTTAAACTGAAAAAAAATATTCCTAGAATGCAGGGACCTAACAAAGAAAATGTTTGTTTTGTTTTCCTGTAATTCCAGGAAGCTGCTGTACAGCCTGTCTGAAGACATTACTGACAGTGAGCTGAGCGACGTGAAGTTCTTGTTAGAGAAGATGCTCCCACGTAGAAAACGGGAAGAACATGTTGTGAGTGCTCTTTCAGAATTTCAGTATCAAGACATGTTTGTGGAATTCTCGTAAAGGCAAAATTTTACGTGGCCAAGCTTGATTAATGGTAAATGTAGCCTGTAATATTTTAGCCTAGTCCTTCAGTGTAATGATGTTTTATGTACCTTTTAGAAAGTAATTTATTTACTAACATGTTACACATCTTCAGAGAGAGACCCGCCATACGCTGTCACACAATTTCCTTTGAACAAAAAGACTTTAAATGTCACAAACTCACATATCAGCACAAATTGAGCATACACACTTCATTTTTCCATCAGTTTCAAAGATCTTGTTTCATATTCAGACTACACTGGAAGTCTTCCTGGAGATGGAGCGCAAGGACCTCCTTAGTGAAAGTGACCTAACCAAGCTGGTGATCATATTTGGGGAGGTCTGTCCCATGCTGAATAATAAGATCAACAAGTTTAAAGCAATGCAAGGTAAGCTGCTTGCGATGACAAATGTAGACGGCAGGTTTACGATCGGAGGGTTTAAATCTGAATTCCACAGGACCTTTAAGGAAGCAGGGCAGGCGAGCTGAAGCAGGAGTAGAATTAAAAAAAACAACCCCCTGGCAGGCTCAATCATGTTGAACCTGTAGTAACTTACAGTGTGGATATTTTGTGAACATACAGCAGACACATACATATACTGGAAAGCAGGAAAAGAGGAAGAAAAGGTGTAGAGGATGGTGGCTCTCTCGCTGCATTTGGAGTGTTCCTTTCACAGCGCAATAGTTTTGAAGTAGAATTTTAAAATGAATCACACAAAGATACGATATAAGATTAGTGGCAGGCGATGAGTAATGCCGAAAGTAAGCGTGCGTCATCGATGACTTTAATTTATTCAAGAAGCCAGTGCGTCAGTGACATTGCGGAGGCGGGAGGGGGATTTCCCCCCCCTATAGTTGTAAGTGTGGAGCCAAAGGCAGCTTGCTGAAGGGTGATGGCAGCTGTCCCACTTTTTATCACAGAGAGATCTGCAGCAAGCAGGAGTATAAAGGGGGGACATGGGGTGACCATATTTATTTCAAGGTTCTAGTGACAGTTTGCAGATTTAGTTAATAAGTTAATTTAATTAATATAATATACACACATGCGCCAAAAAAAAATAAAGCATACACAAGAAGTTCCATAAAATCGACCTCATCCAGGAGATAAAATGTCAGAATATATAAATTTTTTCGCTTCATATTAACATAAGAAAGCCTTCCAAGAACGCTTTTATTTTATGCCTTAATTTAGGTTGTATGCATACCTTATTTTATTTGACATGAATGTACTTGTGATTATTTATTTTTGCAATTAAGAAAATGCTTTCTTTTAAAAAAAATTATTTTAATATAATGAAAGAGTTGAGTTTTTTTTTTTTTAAGATATTGTATGCAGTTAAACTATTAAAAATACTGTGCTTTCTAAAAGGGGAACCAATGAGCAGTTTATCAATACCTGTGTTTTTCTCCTTTGAGTATTTATTATTGCTTATTAGTAAGATTGTTAACGTGTTCCGGTAAGCGAGCTCACACTACTCCTGTGTTAGTCTTTACAATACAAATTCTCAGACTTGCTGTTAGCTGACTTTGTGGAGTCCTTCAAAAAGCAATTAAACTTTCCTGTTTAACCAGATCCTCTGTACAGATTATTTTATTACTGTTTTTATTTGTATTTTTTCAATTCTATTTTTTTCTTGTTTTAACATGGTCTTTCTGATTTTTTTTTTTTTTTTGTTATCCACTGTTCTTTTTACTTACTTTGTTGTACAGTGCTTTGTGGCATCACGCATGTGTAAAGCACTCTAAATAAATGAACAATAGCCTCATAGCCATAGAGAGCCATAGAGCCAAATTAGCGTCTGTTTGCTTCGCTTCTTATCAGGGCAATTACCACTCTTTAGTGCAGAGTGGCCCATTTGGACATTCAAATAGAATTGTTGCCTCTTTTTTTTCTCCCCTGTAATTATTTCCCTTCCTTGATACATCTGTCCTATAGTGGCAACTGATGCAACATCAATACAAAAAAACGACGCCTCCTCCGATATGCCGATGTCTCAGGCTACAAATATTGAGGTGTGTATGATTTATTTCTTAGATGTGCAATATGCTTAAATCTTATTTAGTGGTTAGGGCCGTTGTTGGGATGATCCTTTCCTTCGTGTACTTAGTTATCATTTAAAAATGTAACCTGTGGATTAAATGTCTCAAAGTAATGCACTGGAGCCTGTATTGCCTGTAATCTGTGTCATGGATTTATCTCTGCAGGGTTTGGGAACATACTCTATGACTTCAAAAAAGAGGGGCATCTGTTTAATTGTTAACAACCACGACTTCAGTAAATCCACAGTGACTCTAAAGCTACGGAGTGGAACTGATGTTGATCAGCGTAAGCTAAAGTTTGAATGAATTTTTACGGTTGATAAAGGCTCCATGTTTCCTAGTTTCTGCACTAAGTCAGGACACGCTCACTGTGTGCATGTGTTTACATCTGTTTTTTCCAGAATGTTTGCAGAGCGTGTTTCAGTGGCTCGGCTTTGAGGTGGAGAACCACCGTGACTGTGATAGGAGTAAGATGCTGTCCGTGTTTGGGGAGCTCAGCAGAAGAGACCACAGTGAGGTGGACTGCGTAGTATGCTGTGTTCTCAGCCATGGAGTGGAAGGAAGCGTGTACGGTGTAGATGGATCCATTGTCAAGATCAGTGATTTGACAGACCTCTTCAATGGATTAAAATGCCCCTCTTTAGCGGGCAAGCCCAAGCTGTTCTTCATCCAGGCCTGCCAGGGGCTCAGTGAGCAGAGCGCCGTCTACATGGAATCTGACAGCCCTGCATACAAGTTTCTTTGTAGTGATGCTGTAGCAACTAAAGACGGCATCCCATCTAGTGCAGATTTCCTGGTGGGAATGGCCACCGTTCCGTCTTTTGTCTCCTTCAGAGACAGAATCAGGGGCACCTGGTTTATTCAGTCTTTGTGCCAAAACCTTGTTCACATGGTGCCCAGGTTAGTGAAGCAAAATGTCAAATATGAAACAATAATGTACTGTTTTCTCAATGAAAAGGAATTTCTTTACAGAAATACTGTGCTAACCTCACCTCTCACCCTGCGTCTTGTTTCCCCCAGGGAGTGTGATCTCGTGTCTATCCTGACAAAAGTGAATGCTGATGTTAGCCAGAAGAGTGACAGTTCCGGTCAAAGAAAGCAGATGCCTCAACCAGCCTTCTCACTCAGGAAGAGGGTGGTCTTTCCCATCCCCACAGTTCCTCCTCCAAGTCTCAATAACAGTGTGCCGTCTCACAGCTGATGATCCTGGTACCTGGCTCACATGCACTGTTTACACTGCACTATTTCAAACGTGCATCTGAATGTGTTCAGTGCTGCTGTCTCACTATTTACAAAGCACTGCCAAATTATTGACTTTTACATGATTTTTTTTTTTAAATGCTTGTCATATTGAACTCTATGAAGAAATTGTCGCACATCAGGAAAAAAACATTCAGGGAAAAAAAAAAAAAAACGGGTTTAGCATGACGGGGTTTATTAAGTCAGTAGGAAGTGCTTCCATAATTACCTGTACAGGCAGACGGGGGACGAAAAGCTGAAGAAGGAAGAGGACTTGGCGAATTAAGGCCTGTCCAAGGAATTTGTGTCCTTATTTGACCATAACCAACAGTATGGCCTGCCCAGCTGTGGATCCTGCAGGCCGTTTCATGTGTTTCGGTGATGAATGGAAATGGACACTTAGTACTAAACAAGTATTAAACAAGCTGATTGGTAAATGGTTTAAGAGCTCATCACCCAGGTGGAAAAGGGCACTCCACATTTTCTCCATCTTTTGTTTTTCGGATTATTTACTCCCTTTTGATGGATGAATCTGGGTTATGTTTTTGTTTCTCTGCACTTGTGTACGTTGTTCTCAGCTGTATATTAAAGCTCATTTTTTATTTTTCCAGCCTGTCTCTTAAGTCCTGCATTTTTAAATGCATAACATGTAATTAAGATTTTGTCTTCGTTTGATTTTAGAATTTGCAAGTTGTACAAGTTGATAAAGTAAACCCAGCTAAACAAATGGGACAAATATCAGTCTAAAATGAGGAAAATGGTAGATTTTTACATATATAGTCTGTGAGGAGTAAAGGTATGTCACCTCTGTCTTATGCGGACCAGTCTTCCACATTCGTTTGAAAGCTTTAAGCTCACTTGTCTTAAAGCTCCGGATGTTGGTATATTTCCTTCCATCAGGTCTTTCTACAAGGTTTCTTTTTTTATTTAAACATTAACTTTGTTTCTCTATTACCATCATTTTGTAGAACCACTTGACTGCTTAGTGTTGTGATCTTGCACGACACACTTTGTTGAGATTCAGTTCAGACAGATGTCCCGGCATTTTCCTTTAGTTTGCAGGTGTAATGTGTATTTCGTGGCTCTTTTAATGATGGTGAGCTGTTCAGGGATGTATCCAGCAAAATAGACTCAAACTATGACAGTATCACCACCTTGTTGCATAGATGAAATAAGGTTGTTTAGAATGCTTTTTCCCCTCCTCCTCCAAGCAAACCACTTATCATTTACACCACTAAATTTTATTTTGGATTCATGCATCTATGAAACATTGTTCAAACAGCCCTCTGGCATATGCACGTAGAAAGCATTTTCTTTTGGGGTGGCTTTTTTCTTGCACAAGATCAATAAATAAATGTCAAAGAAAAACACCAGCAACTGAGATATTACTACTGTGACTGTTGTGTCATGTTTAATTGCATCATACTTACAACATGGGAACAGACCACAACAACCGCTATAGTTTAGAGTCTAAACTATAGCCAGGTTTTTTGCCAGGCAAAAAATAGTCACAATAAAAATAACTATGATTTACATCTATTTTAAAACCGTTTTAAAACATAAAATATGTAAAACCTGAATGTGTATGAAAACTAAAAAGGACATTTATTTATATATTCACACATTTAATCATATATCCATATATATCTACCAATCCAGTCTTATTATTACTACTACAGTATCTTTGTTTTTGTTGTTCTTGGATGTTCTTTGTTTTCAGTTTTCAGTAGCTTGAACAGAATACACGGAAATGGTCAATATAATTATTTTCATTAAAGTCAACCCGGTATAAAAGTTAAATTTCACAATTTTAGCGTTTGAATTTTCCCAAAAAAAAAAAAAAAAAATTTTATCTAAAAAATTGACCGGGAAACTGTCCCCTCCAGTTGAATAGCTACCACTCACCAGTAGGTGGCGGTAAACGTTTAAGCTCACACACTCTGACCTGCGTTTGACCCGCGTTGATCCGGATGTTGATTTGATGTTAAACTGGCGATTTCGCCGGCGAAACTTCAATGAGGAGTTGCTAACGTTTACAGGCCACTTAATATTCCTCACCGAATCATTACTAGATGTCCAGAAAAATATCTCATCGTGGTGTTTAACAGGTGTTTTGCCCAGAGCAGAGTGCCCAGCTGCAGATATGTCTCAATCACCAGCAGAGAAAACTAACGACGAAACCAGGTCAGTGTTTTTATTAATACTAGTCCAGCGTTTAGAGGTAATGGGGTACAATAATAAAACAAAAGGTTTACATGTGTAGTTCATGTCAAAATATAACGTGGTCAAAGAAAAATGCGTATTACGGTACATCAGCTAGTAGCTGCAGCTGGAGCTATAATTCCGCGTTGTTTTCCCCGATAATTGTTTAAATAAAATGTCAGAAAACAGTGACAAATATCTGCAGTGCTTTCTGTGAGAAAATCCTCAAAGTCTCACATCTGACAAGGTGGAAACCAGCACTGGACGAAAAGGAGACCTCAGAGAGAGAGAGACGGCACCCAATACTCCTGTTGTAATCAATGACAGAATTCAGTAATAACAAAGATGGTGGTAGACAGATAACTTCCAGTTTTTAAATGATTTTATCATCCATCCATCCACGAGGAGGAGGAATGATACCTTTTGCCTTTGGTTCTGCCTTAATTTTTTGTGGCGTGGATTCAACAAGGTGCTGAAGTATTCCTCGGAGATTTTGGTCTATATTGATATGATGATGTAACACAGTTGTTCCAGATTTGTTGGTTGCACATCCATGATGCGAATCTCCAGATCCTAAATGTTTTAGCGTGACAGATGAAGCCCCTCTGGATCTTCTCTGTGCTCTTCCTCATTTCATTCTGCCTAGCAGCTCCACGTTCAACATCCTTCGTCCAGTAATATTCACTATCCCTCCTCTGCACATGTCTGAACCATCTCAGCCTTTGCCTCTCTAATTTTGCCTACAAGCAATAGCTGCCACCTGCCACAGGTATTGCTTGACAGTAGAAGCACGTTAATGGACAAATTCTGCTGAGCAGCAAGGTCAGGTTTATCCTTTGTGGTTGGTTATTTATTTATATGCACAAAGCCAGTTTTTATTTTTCAATGCCATCTCTGTATTTTTAACACCAGAACAGTATAAATTGGAGGAAATTCTGTATTAGAGACGAGCATAAATGACTCAGTGCTCGAGTCCTTGAGCGTTACACATCAGGTCAGTCTTGCTAGATAGAGTGCTTTATTAATCTGGGAGGGAAATAGCGTAGTTACACTAGTCAATATTAGATTTTAGTTTGTGTTATGTATTAGTCCTTGCTAAGATACGATGACAATACACTTTAAAAATAAAGTTTTATTGTCACTATGAGTCGTGGGTTACTCGTTTATGCTCTGCCCGACTCTGCTCGGATCCGCTGAGTGTTGTGTTTATGTTGCCAACAGGTTGCAGAGGACAAACTATGTAACATCAACACTCATACCATGGTTGAAGGCTGTTTCTCCTGTCTGACCTTCTTTTGAAATTGTTTTTTACTTTACTTTTTAAATGATCACTTATTGGCTGTTATAAATGCTGACGCTGATATATCGGCAAGGAGCTAATATCGGCCGATATATCAGTTGGGCTCTAATATAGAATATAAAAAGGCAGTGCATAGAGTGTAGTCTCAGACATAATAGACACAATTAAAACATTAAGACACAGATTAGACTGCATCACACCAAAAGGAACCGCTCCATTTACTTGAAGGTGGACATGCCATCCCCACTGCTGAGTGTATTTCCTGCACAAACTCTATATTCCATTCCTGATCCAAGACACTATAAAAGGATTCCTGTTCTGGAGACTCTTCTTGCTGTGACAGTTTCAGTTGTTGATAATGTCACAGATGATGTGTGTGTCTGTCATGGTTAGGAAACAGGAACATAAACTGTTTTATTGATTAAAAGTTTAGGTAGTAATTTAGGGCAATTTTCAAGCTACACTAATAAAAAGTTGACTCTGACATTCAAATTTTGGATTCCAGGGCTGATAAAACTTTGGGAAAATATGGCCTTTTTCACTATTTTGTCATATTTTATAACTGATTTAATTGTAAGTTACTGTCGAAATTTTATTCACTACTAAATAGACAGAATGTCTAAATTAGCAATAAAAAAACAACTAAATTTACTGCTCAACTGTCGTTGCGAGAAGTCTCCAATTTGCAGTGATTATTTTTCTGTTTGCCGTCCCGTTATCATTTGTTATTCTGTCATTAATCTTTAATGAGGAAGTTATTACAGACATAGCTCATAATTTGTGTGTTCCTGTTGCCACACACAGCTTGGATACAAACGAATCACAGAAGAGCAACTCGGGAAAGACGCCGATACAGATCCTGCATGAATACGGCACCAAAAGCGGCAACCTTCCCGTGTACGTGATGGAGAGGGCTGAAGGAGAGGCTCACCAGCCCAGCTTTGTCTTCAGCGTGACGGTCGGTGACGTTAGCGGCACAGGTAGGCACAATCCCACCCCTGCTGTGTTGATAGCTGGCTGCCTCTGAACAAGGGCGTTTATTTGGGTTGGCAATCACAGAGTGTCTATTCAGAGAGTACCTCAGGCATGTTGCACGTTATTTTTCACTTTCCCTGAACATCTGTTGCTGAAACAAACTCTTAAATAGATCATCTATATCTCACTTCAGGCGTAGAAAAGTGCAGGTCCAGAGAAAAGGGTGAGAAGCAGTTGCAAAGCTCTCCATGTTGAGGTGACGAGAAATAACTCAGCCTCTGCGTTTGGCATCTTCCACCAGCAGTGTGCTTTAGGGAAAAAAGGCTTTAAAGGTTTAACAGTTTTTTTTACTTCCTATTTTTCTTTGTGTACTTCTCAGTAGCCCCTGGGATTCGAGACTTTAGAGCAGAAATTTAAATGTTATTTTAGCCAATAACAGTGGCTAACTGCTTCGAGGGCACTGTGGCTTTCAATTGACTTTATCATTATTATTTTAATGTTGTGTAACACATGCAACTGAGTGGATTCTGTTTCAGGACGAGGTCCGAGTAAAAAGGCTGCTAAACACCAGGCTGCAGAGGCTGCTCTAAAAGCTCTGAACATAGACGCTGGAGCCATGTAAGTAGAGCTTTTATTTAATTTTTGATAACTGATAAATCATTTAAATTACTGTTTGAAAATAAAACTCGTCCTCGTCAGAGGTTCCCAGATAATGAATATTTGCCTCATTAACAGCAAGCTGACTTCATGCTGCCAAATGCAGTTGGCAACAACAAAAAAGCTCTGATATATTATTATAATTTTCTTGGCTAAATTATTGAGTGTATAATTGGATTAATGAGAAATGAAAATAATTCGTTGCATCCCAAATGTGTTTCAGTCAAAACGCGGCAGTGTTGTGGAACTTCAACAACTTAATGCGTTTGCTTTGGGAGCATTTTGGACATTTTAAAGACTCTGGCTATTAAAAGCACTCGCTATTAGAGCATCTAACACAGACGTGTAAGATTATGCAGGGGTCTTTTACTGTTTTCATTTGTTTAAACACCGCTAAGCCAAAACAATCTAAATTATGGAAATAACGCTGATTAGCTTGTTATAGTGGCATCTGTCAAGGAGTGGGATATATAATGCTGTGCTGAAGTCATGAGTCTCTCTTCCTTTGTTTATATTTTGCTCCATGGAGCCACACTATCTTGTAATATTTTTAAAGTGGTCTTGAGCAGTAGTTCTCCAGGTTTTCTGAAAGTCTTTCAAAGCTTTTCTTTGGACATTTCCTGCTTTTTCACTCAGGAATTTTTATTTTATTTTATTTGTTTGTTAAGCCACTTAACGCTGACCTGTGAATAATTAATTAAAAAAGGCACCTCAAGGAATGAACCAGTGACGTGTCTGCACATAACAGAAAACTTAGCAATGAACCAACTTTAAACTGTGTCTTTAGGAACTTTGATACTAGAAGCCTGTAACGAAATCTTGTTGCAGACCGCGTACACCTCTACACCTTCAGAGACACCGTCAGAGGTCTAGCAGAGTCAGAGGTTTTTCATTTAATGTTGTGGCTGGTGTAGACACACCTTTTAATTGCGAAAATAATGACCGGAATTTTTGTTTGCTGCTTTTGTTAATTGGCAGCCTTTGGTTTATTGGATCTGTTGTGGCTGTGCTGCTCGGATGTAATTTCTCTTTAATTCCCAGCAGGAATGTTCCCGGGAAGTTTGACAGTAATGGTGTGGCTGCAGACACAGACAATCATCCCAACTCTGTGGGGTTACTGCAGGTGTGCCAGTCATGGCTGTGTTCAAATGTTTTTGCATATGTGTGAAATTAAATGAACTGTTTTCCCCTCATAATCGTTTCTCATGTGGTCTTTCACGTTAGGAGTTAGCATTACAGAGAGGATGGCGTCTTCCTGAATATACAGTTTTATCGGAGACCGGCCCCCCACATAAGAGAGAATTCACAGTTACTTGTCGATTGGAGTCTTTATCAGAGAAGGGTGTGATTATTTTTTACGCGCAAAGAAAATTCTCTACAATCTTGCAATCTTTGTTCTTTTCTCAAAGTTTTCTCTTGTTTTTGTAACAGCTGTAGGAAATTCAAAAAAAGCTGCAAAAAAGACAGCTGCAGAAAAAATGGTGGCAAAACTTCAGAGTCTATCGGGCTGTTCTGAAATCACATGGGTACGTCACATATTTCTTGGCTCATTTGTGTTACCTCTGCAAGCAGCTGCAACATTTCTGAGCGTTTTTTCTTTTGTGTTTTGATTTTTCAGAGTCCTAAACCGAGCGTCCAATTTGAGAACTTAAGGAACTCGACGGCGGAGAAGATCTCTTTACTGAGAAGAAACCCGCTCAGCATCCCCAACACAGACTACATTCAGATGATGTTGGAGCTTTCCAAAGAGCAAGGCTTTGAGGTCATATACTTTGATATCGGTGAGAAAACTGCGCTCGTGTTTTTCTGTCAGAGATACCGGTGCATTCCATTCGGATAACGTGGCTCTCGGCTTCCCGCACTCACTTCAGATTCAAAGAAAATCTCCTGATGCCTGATTATTGGGCACATTCCACTTGCCTTAATTGCATCCATGTTTCCACCACTACCAGCTCTCACTCTTTTTTACATTTTCTGCTGTTTTAACACATGAACTCTGCCCGGCATTGGGAGAATCAAACTGGGGCCTTGTATGCAGTTGCTTTTTCTCACATTAGTATGAGCGTGTGCAGGAGGCAGGACAGACTACCCGCTCCTTTCCCACATAGATGCAAACAGACATGAGAACTTTGTATTGTGTGGCGCCACACAATACAAAGTTAGAAGAGCTGAAGCTGTAGATTCATCTGCTCTATGGTATATTTTGATGGTTAAGAGTAGTTCTTCTAGACTGTTCTTTATAGAAGTCAGTTCTGTAGTATAATGGAAGTAATATCTCTGTTTTGGCTAATAAGGAGGTGAATTATCTGATTGAAAAGTTTCTGGCTGTAAAATGTGTGTCACTCTGTTTTGCAGATGAACTAACGGTGAACGGACAGTATCAGTGCCTCGCAGAGCTGTCCACCTCCCCCGTCACCGTGTGCCACGGCACAGGCATTTCCTGTAGCAACGCCCACAACGACGCAGCCCACAGCGCACTACAGTACATCAAGATCATGGCCTCCATCAAATAAACAACACCGCTACCAGCAGTCGCTCCACCCACAACGTCACATGTATCAGCTGACGCCCAGTCACGATGAGGTCTTCCTGCGATGCCGGGTATATTTTTGTAATCGTGCACATGACAAAGCAGACTGAAAACCGCAGTAACTGAAAATGAATTAAGTTTATTTTTCACCTTTTATTTATACGTGTGTGGAAACAGAAGTAAAAGAATCAGAGCAGAAGTGCGGTTGTTCAGACGTGGGAATGTTTTTACTTTAAATGTTTCAAAGTGTTTAAGCAAACGTGGAGGAAGATTACGAACCGGTTCCTTTTGTATCTTTTTACATGCATCACGTGTGGAGTCTGTGCTTTAAATGTCTACAGTTTTCCACACAGCTTGTCGGCTGTGACGTATGGAGACGGAGGATACGCATTTTTTAAAAATTATTTATTTTTTCCTATTTGCACTCGTCCATCTGTCTTTATCGGTTTGACTCACAATAGACAACAGCATTGCTGGTCTGTTGCGATTGTTTTGCAGTGCCCCTCTGTATGCCTACAGAAGTAAAATGTTATATATTTAATAGATTTACTGACTGGTGTTCTTTGCTGTATGAACTTACTGCTGGTAGAGAAAAATAGCAGCAACAACATCCAATAATAAAACCTAAATGTTAATGAGTGTTGGTGTCTGCTAATTGCTATACAGTAAACCGCACTGAGAACATATTGCTGTGGTGCCTTCAGGAGCCTTTGCTGTGTTCATTCTTGTGGGAGCTGACTCCTGGACAGCCATTAATTTATCAGGTTCTATGTTACAAACAATACAAAGCCAGTTACATCAGAGTGGGTTCATGGGTTCTTTAATCTTAATTTGTGTTGTTGCTGAAGTCAGCCCCAACCAGTCATTTGCTGTGACTGGTTGAGGCTGAGGGGAGAGAGACAGGACAAAAGACATGCTGTGGACTGTTGTACAATTTTGGTGAGTCCGTGCAAATTGTAGTTTCCTGTTCTTAGCTGACAGGAGTGGGACCTGCTGTGGTCTTCCCCTGCTGTAGCTTGATGTAGAACATCAGTGATGCTCCACTGCATGCCTCAGCTGTAACAAGTGGTTATTTGAGTTACTGTTGCCTCCTATCATCTTGAAGCAGTCTGGCCATTCTCCTCTCAGCAAGGACTTTTGTCCCGCAGACCTGGCGCTCTCTGGATATTTTCTCTTTTTCTGATCATTCTCTGTAAACCCTCGAGATGGTTGTGTGGTGAAATCCAATAGAGAAGCAGTTTCTGAAGTAGTCCAGCCCGTCTAGTAGCAACAACCGTGCCGTGTTCAAAGTCACTTAAATCAGCTTTCTTCCCCATTCGGATGCTCAGTTTGAACTTCAGCAGGTTTTGAAGTGATAGTTGAATAAAATAAGGATGATTTAGATGGCACCAGGGCTTTTGGAAATCTGGGATGTAAGATCTAAACTTAAGAAGCACTTTTGGTCAAAATAATAAATTAGCAGATGTCAGAGGATGACAACATTAACATTTTTTTTTAACACATAAAGCACAGACTCCCCCATCACTTGAGTTTTGCAGTTTTATTAGAACAAGCACTATGTAGCAGCAGTGTACAGTGTTCATGGAAAGATATGTACTTTGTTAAAATTGCACTTTAGAAGGTACCCATCACGAAATAGATTTGAACCGAACTGAGCTGACATAGTGCTTCATGATCCACGTCAGTTGAGAGAAAAAAAAAGCTTTTAAAAAGTGTCCAATTGAGAAACCTTTTTTTTGTAAGGCATCTGCAACATTCATTGGCAAGCTCTAGACATGCAGGTAGAAAATGGATGAAGAAAGCTGGAGGATTTTCTTTTTTTCTTTTTTCTCTCCACTACATTCTGACTCTATGATACCAAACACTACACAAAGCACTGGCCCTACCTCCACAGCCACTGATGTAGGAGGGAAAAGAAATCAGCTGCTGCAGTAGTGCCCCCCCCCCTTTTTTTTTTCTCTCCTAAATGTGCTGTATTTATAGTGATCACCAAAATGAATCAGTTACATGTTGGGGTAGCAGAGCAGTGCAGAACATCTTTAAACACTGCAAGCATTGTACAGACAGATAAAACGTTTCTACTCATCTAATGTCAAAGAAACCCCCCTCAAAATATTCAGTCCACAGCTAAATCCTCAGCGTACTTAATCATCTGTAGGCAGGTGGAGTGTGGAGAATGTGCGGCGTTTGACGTGTTAATGGCATACCTTCTGCTTGGCTCAGGATTCTCATCTGTTGTGTGTTTGTGAGGCATTAATAAATGCATTAAGGCACAGCAAGTGAAACGGTAGCTGTTGAGTTGTAGCGTTGAGTTTGCGATCAGGGAAAAATAAAACTATATGCACACGTATCTTTTTTTTAAAGTACATGAATGCAAAGCGGTTCTATCTTCTTTTTTTTTTTTGGTTTGTAATCTACAGTGTGAACAGTGCACACACAATGGATTTGCAGTTTTCACTCTATACGTTTATACTGTGTTCACCGTTCCCCTCCTTCAGTGTCGTCGTTTTGCAGTTCTGAACAAGGGAAATCAACTTAAATATGTGACTACTTGTGTGTGTTGGGGTTGATTTTAAAGGGCCCCCTGTAGCTTTTTTCCCCCCTTTAGCTGTAAAACAAAAAGAGGCTAATGCTAGTTAGGATATTAAAGCTAATCTGTTTTGCAATAAATATACAAACTTCAATCTGGTGCTTTTGAAGAAGAGCACGGTACAGCAGTAAATTCTCTGGGGAATCAGACGCATGAGACACTTTTTACAGCACCCATCTGAAACGCTGACTACCTTCATTTTTACAGGACAGCCTGTAGGTGTCTCTGGTGCTTCATTGTGGACTGTGACTGCGTGCAGATTGAGTCATGGAGGGCTGAGATCATTTCTTAATTATTAAGAAGATAAATTATTCATGATTTGAGTAATATATCAAGAAAAATACCAAACATCTGCTGGTAATAAGATTTATAAATGAATGCAGTTAGTACTTCTTTTTTTTTTTTTTGCGCTATATCTTTGTAAATGAAATTTTTTGGTTGCTAGTCAGAACAAGGATGTAAATTTAAGAAAATCTCTTTGGGTTTTTGTAAACTGTAACAAGACTCTGATGGAAAATGACTCTTTTTGTTAATTCCTAATAATTGCATCTTCTAGCTCCATAGTTGTGGCTGTTTTCTAAAGGAAACACGTGACTCTCTTACTCATGTTTTGCTATTAAATTAAGTACTACAAAATCACAAGGAGCTCAGAGAACGTTACAACCTGTACAAGCCTTTTCTTTGACCCGTGATTCAGATGTTTAAGAGCCCATTATTTCAATGAAACCATCACATTCAGGAACAGACTGGATGTGTGCCCACTCTATATGGAGAGAGTTATGTATGCATTTATGTAACTGTGTGATTCAGACGAGTTGGTTTCATGTAACAATGGTTATTATTAGAGACTGGGGCTGCCGAGGTGAAGATCGTCCTTCTATTTTCACTGTGTCACGACAGACCGGTGTTGACAGTCCACGGGGCCGAAGAGCTTCCACAGGATTCGCACTTCACCTTCCGCCACATGTTCAGCTTAGCTGCTCATTAAAATGGCATTCGTAGAGCCCCGTACTTCCTCCATCGCAGCCGAGATTAATCTTAAATGAGCTGTTTCCCGGGAGAGAGCGCTGCCGTCGGACAGATTCAACAGTATTAAAAGGCAAAAATAAATAAAATCTGCCAATTCACATAATTCTCTTTCACTAAATTCTGAGTCCAAGATATTTATAAAAATACCTCTCTTTTTTTTTTCCTACAATAATCGATGATATAGTAAATACGGCTTTGCACCAGTGAAAGCTGCTCTCTAAACATGCAATGTATCATAGGTAATCAAAACGTCTACTTCATAGACTAGTCTACCCAAACTGCTGTCGGAAATTAAATGGCTTCAACTAAAAGGCGCCTAATCGTGTGACTTGTACAGGTGTCTTTTTAAGGCAAGGACATACTGGGAAGTCAAAAGAGCTGAGGAAACATCTACATAGGTGTGGTAAGACCCAGCTTTGACAAGCACAATGAAGGTGATCCTATAGTATGTTTCCATGGATTGGTGACCCTCCACGGGGGTCGCTGGACACTAGGCCTTCCCTCAGCTCTGCAGTCATTCGTATCCATGCACAGAGATGCTTTATCATCATCATGTTTCTCTTAACACCTTATTGTGCATAGGTAACGGCCTCCTCGTCTGTGATGATGGAAACACAGATCCATGTGCTACCACAGGCTCACTGTAGATTCCATGTTAATGAAGCCGGGGTTTTTGCGGAGCTCCCAGTACGTGTTGTTGGAGACCCACCTCTCCCTGTGGTTGGCATCAACAACTTTCCTGGAAGAAAAATGACAGAAGTGAACACTGTAAACCTGAACGCAATGAAGAGGAATGCAATAATCCCCCACAGCCCCAGGCTGAACCACTGACACAAGGCAGGATGGATTCATGCTTTTGTGCTGTTTACACCAAATTTTAACCCTGCCATCCGAATCTTGCGGCAGAACTCGAGGGCCATCAGACCAGACAGCATTTTTCAAATTGTCTGTTGTCCAATTCTGGTGAGCTTGTGTGATTTGTAGCCTCAGCTTCCTGTTCTCAGCTGACAGGAGTGTGTTTTTCTGCTGCTGCAGCCCAGCTGCTTCAAGATTTGACATGTTGTGCATTCTGAGATGTTCTTCTGCATGCCTTTCTGCTGCTTGAGTTACTGTTGATTTCCTATCAGCTCAAAGCCATTCTCCTCAAACCTCTGACGTCAACAAGGCGTTTTCACCAGAGAACAGCCGCTCACTGGATAGTTTCTCTTTTTTGGACCATTCTCTGCAAACCCTACAGATGGTTGTGTGGGAAAATCCTAATAGATCAGCAGTTTCCATTCAAAGTCACTTAGATGACCTTTCTTCATCATTCTGATGCTCGGTTTGAACTTCACTAGGTCATCTTGACCGTGTCTGCATGCCTAAATGTACTGAGTTAATGAGCAGTCAAACAGGAGTACCCAGTAAAGTAGCTGGTGGGTGTATAAACTGGAATTCATACGCGGAAAGTTTGCAGTGACCGAATCCCCGAGTATAATACTCAGTATTGCATAAAAACTTTGCAGATGATGATATAACAGAGGCAAAAAAAATTAAGTGACACTCTAGTAATGATTCAGACTGCTACATACAGAATCATTTTGATTATATATTGAAATACATCATTCATTTCTTTGGGTCTCTATCTTATTTAACATTCTTACATAAGAGGAATGTGTAGGACCTTTTTGAGTTGTTCCAATATTGAAACTATAAATCAGTCATTACAATCTTGGCATTAAATGGTAACGACTGAGACATCGCTGCTGAAGATGGTTTACAATTACATGCAATGAATTAATAATAATAGTACAGGTGCTAGTAATGACAGCTCTGATGTGGCTGGAGAGCCTCGTTAATGCAGTAACATTAGTAAAGGTGCACTAGTTTTAGTAGATTTTCCTGCAAAATCAACTGTAGGGTTCACAGAGAATGGGCTGAAAAAGAGAAAATATACAGTGCGCAGCAGGTCTCTGGGTGAAAATGCAGTGTTGGTGCTAAGGTATGGGTATGCAGAAGAGCGTCTCTGAATGCACAACACGTCAAACCTTGAAGCACATGGGCTACAGCAGCAGAAGACCACACCTGGTGCCACTCCTGCCAGCTAAGAACAGGAAAAGTCTGATGAGTCCCACGTTTGGACCCTTAGTACCAACTGAGCATCATTTAAACACCACAGCATGCCCGAGAATTGTTGCTGACCATGTCTATCCTTTTATCACCACATTGTACCCATCTTCTGATGGCTGCTTAAAGCATCATGTCACAAAGCTCACATCATCTCAAAGTGATTTCTTGAACATGAGCATGACTTCACTGATCTCATATGGCCTCTGCAGTCACCAGATCTCAGTCCATTAGAGCACCTTTGGGATGCGATGGAATGGGAGAGCCACATCATGGCAACAAATCTGCAGCAACTGAGTGATGCTATCATGTCAACATGGACCAAAGTCTCAGGAATATTTCCAGCACCTTGTTGAATCTATGCCATGAAGAATTAATGCAATTTTGATGGTAAAAGGGGATCCAACCTGGAACTAGGAAGGAATATCTAATAAAGGTGAGAGTATGTGCAGAGTGTGCCTGTGTCCATCTGTGGCTAACAGAGAGGAACTCAGGCTTGTTATTCATGGTGAGACTACTTCACTATGAGAGTCATAGACTAGACAAATTTGATTTTAAGGCTTAAGTATGACAAAAACTGCAATGGCTGCTTCTTTCTTCACACAAACACGTGATATTAGTCATTGCCCTACAAACAGTTTAGGTGTTTCGGCAACAAAGAAGTGACTCGGCTGTTTTTCTTTTCTCCGACCTGTTGGCAATACAAACGAAAAAATATCATCATGTTTGTGTCTGTTGACATTTGCAATTCGTCTTGGCCTCGTGCCCATATTTCTCAGCTGTATGCGCAGTTTTATAATACAACATCCAAAATTAAAGGGCAGTAGGAGGTGGGAGAAATGCGGTCTTCTACAGAGCGTGTGGATCAGCTGATTTAGTCATGCTGGTTGTAACAGTCATAGGTGACAGTGTTGTATTACTATGTGGTTAGTTGGGCAAGGAGTTATTATTGTGTAGTAGGGGTACTATTTCATATTATCAGTTAGATGTAGAAACATAATTTATTTGGTAAAAAGATACATTTTACCCCACATATTGCATAGTCACCTATAAATGACCTCACAGACACCGAAAATCAACTGCTTTCATCTGATTATTTGTGAAGAATGTAAATAATGTAATGACTGTTGACTATGCAAACACTGATCTCCTGTTTAAACATGCACATCCTCTTCAAAGACAAAATGAGCTGTTGAATGGACGGTAAAAACTGTGCTGGACAAACGTACTATTGAGGCCTTGAGGAGACTATTTGTTGTGATTTGGCGCTACGTAAATAAAATACCGGTATAGTAGTCCAGTCAGATCCTGTCTTACAAAGCAAAGAAAAATCAATCAGATTCTTGCAATTAAAAAAGAAAGTGCATGTGTCTGTACAACAGTTGACTGTCAACCTGTCTGGTTACAAAATGCTTGTGATCACACAGCAACACAATGTTCATTATACATGCAAAGGCCAGTATTGCTGGACGACCAGTTTCTAAAAATGTACAAATCGCATTTTTGTGAAAGCGTGTATTTATACTGCATATAAATACACGTTTATTTACACGCCAGTTCTTTCTCATCTTGTGTAATACAGTTCTCTGCACTTCCGGTGTGAGCAATTACTGCCTTACGATGTAATGTGTTTGGCTTAATGTGCTGATCAGCTGCCTCCTAAGACAAGCGCTTGCAAGCAAGAGATCCTGATTTCAGATCTCCCTCGTGGCAGCTTCTCTTCCTATTCTTCCAACAAGACAGCTCTTTTTTGTTCTAATGCATTTAATCAGGTCATATGTTCTCTTCATGCTCTCAACATTAAGATGTGTGTGGCAGGCTGTCTGAATGAATCAGCGCCACTGAGAGACCAAACTGAACATGAAGCAAACAGAAACTAAGCGATGGGCCCTCCAAGGTCAATATTGAATGTCTGTCCGTGCATCCTTACTTGAAGAAACGTGGCTCATGTTTGATGTTGTTCTCATCGTACCACTTCCTCCGGGTCCTCTGCATGTCCTCAATACGCTGCTTCTCTGAATGCGCCATTTCCAAGTTACCTTCTTCCAGGTACCTGAATGAAACAAACGACATGTATCTGTAAACACAACGATGCAAAATGGCATTACAAGCAGAGTGACTTCAAAGAAACAGCAGCCAGTCCGGGAGAAATCGGTCACACTTTTTTCCTCAGCTGCTGCACAAACGTGTAGTGTTAGCGAGTCTCATAGTGCCAGGCGCAGATGTGATTTCGTACCTTTGATCAGGCCTGAATCTGGCATCCGTCCGCGGCAAGACGTCTTTTAACTCAGGACAAAGCTCATTCAGTTCAATGGCAAACCTGGTGAAGCCATAGTAAAGCTCATAGTCTGTGGGCATGGAGCCTGGGGAGGAAGATCCAGTGTTAGCTTTAAAGCTTTTACAGCTATTCTTAAGTAAAGTCCAGCCGTGGGTGTGAGGGTACAACTGATCCCTACCTGGCCTCCAGATGCATTTAGCAGAAGGAGGGACGCCACAATAAAGGCCCTCATGCCATTTTCCAAAAAGCCTGTGGATCACTTTTCCTTCCTGATCCATCACAAATCCTTGAACTTCATTAACATTTGAACTCCAGTAGTTTCCCTAAAAAAACACACAAACTCCACTATTACCTTTTGTGTGTATGTATTTTTGTAACTGTTTTAAAGAAGAACAATGACTGTTTTAAAACACACACACTTAAAATCTTGCACCAACTGGTTGGGGAATACAGAGGTTGCCAACCACTAATATTTCTGTTACCAGCTACCAAGAGCAAAAACCTTTAAATGCCTAGTTCAGTAGTTGAACAAATCTCTAATCATCACAATTCTTTTTCACCTTGACAAAGGTAAGTTTGCAGAGGCAAGCACTGCTCTTTATGTTTCTGATGGTAATCTCCCCGTAGTGCTCAATCCACCGTCGTCCACTGAGGATGTTGTGTACACAGGTGGTAACTTTATTCCATTCATATTGATCGCCAAACCTAAAAAGCCACAGTAAAAACAGTCGATCAGCTTCAGGTACTGTTAGTAATAAGCTTAGATCATTAAAGCAAGTGATAAATGTACAACTATGTAAACTCGGCGCTTTTCGACTTTTTGTGTGGCTGTGAGTTTAATCGTCCCCATAGAGGTTATTATTTGTGGGCTGATCGTTGCAGTAGATCCATGTGACCCAGTCCAATCAAGCCAATCAGAAGAAAGCTGTCTTTAAAGCACGGGGAGCAGTTCATTTCTGACAGAAGATTAAATGACAGGGTGCACCAGGGTCCAGATTAATATAAATAAGGAGTATTTTGAGTTGTAAATGGTGCAAACCTACTCTAGTACAGCCCCAAACTATAAACATCGAGTTGAAAATGAGCATATAATAATAGGCCCTCCTTAAATAGCAGGACTTTTGCTATCAAGAGGAATTCGTTTCTAATATTTTTCTGTGTTTTTTTTTTGCATTTTTCAACAGATTTTACAGCACTAGTAAAATAAGTTGTTTTTGATTTTTGCTAATTTAATACAATAAGCCTGCATTGTGTAGCCACAATTACAATCTGGTTGTTGACTTGGAGACAATTAAAAGCAGAAACCTGGTAATTATAATAACCCCAATGACATGACGCATTAGGACAGCTGAGATGATTTAACACCTCGACTGCCAGAATAGAATCTGTGGCTTCACGTTCAATTACTATGCACAGCATCTTGGTGAACGTTACCTGGGTATCATGAGATTTACACTCCCGATTGGTAAAATTTCCATCGATTTTCCCCAGAACTTGTTTTTCCATCTCACATCTGAATAGAAAAACAGCAAAAGCATCAGATTAAAATGACTTTTCTCTACATTTTCTCTAAAATTATAATAAATAAAATCTATGTTTATAAAATTTCAGCTGGTTATTAAAAAGGCTAATTAAGTCCTGCTGGCTGACACAGTAAGCTGTATCTCCCGCGAGGGAAAATCCCTAACTAATCAGACAGGTAACCTACCTTGCCAGAAGGTGAAGTTCTTAGACTCACAGTGGCAGGCGGAGATGGGAGGGTGGTGGCTCACCTTTGAGAAGAGATCAAACAAAAGGAGTCTGACAGCTGTTGTTGTTTGGATTGCATATCATATACAGCCTCAACTCTTGAGAACAGATCAATGATGAGCATTTTGTTTTTTTCCTGTAATATCCTTTAGATACATCAAAAAAAAAAAACTGGATTAAAATGGAAGTGGATATTTTACTCTATGACATTTAAGGTTTCAGAAACCTCGTAGGTACTTTTTTAGTTTTCCCTTTTTTAATTTGCTTTTTTGATTAATGACTCAGTAACTACTATTTTCACTAATGCACACAGAAAAATAATAACAACTGGCAGACATGTGCAATATATTGAAAGGGTCTTCAACAACCAATAATGCTGTCTTAAACCAGAAAGATTAGCAATCGCCAACAACCTACTAGAGCTCATCATTGTTTGATATTAAAAACAATGTTACATATCCAAGACAACTGACAGGGTCTTTATTTTGAGATGATATATTGAATAGCATTTATTTAAAAAAAACCTATTTGATCATAATAATAACAAAACACAGAACAGACTGCATTTCTAAAGGTATGGAGAGAAATAATGAACACAGACATTAACCATGTGGTTATTTAACATACCACAGCACCACGAGAAGCAGACCTTTTCATCTCCAATTTAAATTGATTCTGGATGCTGAACCTGCTCTCTGCTGATACACTGGACACTGAAATTATTTAAGTCTGGTGTCTGGGAATAATTTCCCTGGGGAAATGATCAAAAGACTAAGCATGGAACTGCCTGATCCTGCAAGAACCCCCACAGCATGTAGCTTCCTGTGTCAGGTTGCTGATGAAGATTCAATTCTAAGACTGCAAGGAAAAAGTTTCTAGTGTACTGTTGGATGTTAACACACAGAGAGACAATTAACCTAACATGCATGTCTTTGGACTGTGGGAAGAAGCCAGAGTATCTGGACAGAACCCTCCCAGGTACACACAGAAAGCTGTGTTAGCCCTATGATGGACTGGCAACCTGCCCAGGGTGTACCCTCCCTCTCACCCTGTGACAGCTGGAATCAGGGTATCCCAAGCTGTCGTCAACACCCCCACCCCTCCACCCCTCCACCCCTCCACCCCCCACCCCCAGACCCTGAATTGAATATGCAGTTAATAAAATGGATGATGGTAAGAAAGAGACAGACCTCCTGATGATGTGCGCATAGTTCTTGTTGTGTTTGATTAATTTTGTGTTACAGTATTATCATGAATGTTCAAACCCATCAAATTGAAATTATTATTACCATTAAAACAGCTCAGTCACTGGAAAAAATTATGAATCATGCTTTCATTTCCTCTCAGTTAGATTATTGTAATGGTCTTTTCTCAATCAGAAGGCATTGTGTAAAATGCAGCAGCCATACTTCTTATAATAACCAAGAAAACTGAACATATTACACCAGTCTTAATGACTCCGCACCGGCTGCCCATTACTTTTAAAGCCCTTCATGGCCTGGCCCCAGAATATATACTTGATCTGCTGCCCCCTGTGCACCAATCAGTGCACAGCTTCAGATCCTCAGGCAGAAGCTGTTAACTGTTCCCATGACATGCTTAAAGACAAAGGACGATCCAACGTTTGCCGTTAGGGCTCCTTGATTGTGGAATGACCTGCCTGAGGAAATCCGGCTCACCTCATTTATATTGTGATGCTTTTATGCAAATTTTAGTGTAGATTTTATATATTTTTTTCACATTCTCAACTTAACTCCGTCTTATTCTTTTAACTTCTAGATTTTTAGGCTCATTTAAAATTATTCATTACAATCACATTGTATCTCATTTTGATGTTGCACTTGAGTCTTGCGTGGCCTATTTTGATATCTGGAAACTGTTTTTATGATTTCCTTCTAGTTTGTTCTTTTATTCTGCGTTTCTGGGGAAAAATTTGTAACATTGGTTTTAATAAGTGCTAGACAAATAAAATTTATTTTTACTATTAAATATTTGGTTAACATAACCTCTGGAGCACACGTGACAGCACATATAGCCACTCAACTCTTAAACTGAACCTTCCGCTGAGAGATTTTTTTTTTATATCTCATTCTACGTTTTAGTGTCTTCTTTCAGATAAGAGAACACAGTGAAGTACTGCGCTTTCTTGCAAATGAGATAAAACGGAGTCCTTGAGGCGACCAGACACAAAAACAAAAGCAGAGACCTTGCTGTTAAACCAGTGCACTCCAAGAAAAGCTCCACCGAGCTTTTTAAACCTCTCCAAGATAATGAGACCTCACCGGAAAAAAGGAACTACCCTATAAATTCCTTCTCATTGCTGAAAATTGACTCATTTTGAACTGTGTGTGCAGCTGCTTACCTGCTCTGAGAAAAAACAGAAGCCCTTGTCTTCCCGAATACATTCGTAAGTCTCTCCGAGTAGCGGGTTGAATGGCTTGCTTCCTGCTCTGTAGTAAGTGGATGAGTAGCCTGAGACGGCAAAAGCAGCGACGAGAACCTGCAAGAGAGTCAAAAATAACATAAACAAATCAGGGATCAACGGGCTCGTGGCCTCAGGCTTCGTCACAAATAAGCTAAACATTAGAATCCATCAAATGGCATCCAAAGGACAGAAGACGGATACAGTAAATAGAAGAATCCGAGGTCAAATGCTGCACTGAAGTGTCCCACCACTTCACAGGCATTTATGTTAACGTGTCTTGCAATGTGATACCACACTAATGAATACAGAACTAACACAGTGTCTGTGATCCAACTCAAGAATCCCCACTTGCAGAATTTACTCCAGAAGCATCTTCTGTGCAGAAGAAAAAAACTTTCTGAACAGCAGTGAAAGAAACTGATTAACATTTGATTCGACGGTGACGCGGCGCCTTTACCATGCGCTCAAAGGGATCCTCGGTCTCGGCAGCCTTATCCAGCAGCTCGCTGTACTCCAGCTCTTCACACATCCGCTGCAGGGTGTTGAGGGGTTCGTTGAGCTCCACGGGCATAGACACTTTGGACAGGTCCTTGCCGATGTTGTTTCGCAAGATGTTCCAGAGGTTGATGTTGCTGGTGTCAGGACAGGGTGCCGACAGGCAGGTGCGCCTGCCATTGCGGAAGGCGCTGCCAGCAAAGTCTCCGTTGGCCACTATGAAAACGAGAAAAAAAAAAAAATCATTATTACTAAATCCATCTGGTATAATTAACTACACAACAGGCAATTCAAGTCCTAGAAACTCTTAACATAATTATAAGAAAGATATTGTTTAATAAAGCATTTTTATCCATATTACAAGTCTTTTTAAATGCATCAGCATTTTAAAAATGGAATTGTTTTAATAGGCTAACACCAATCTTTTTAGTTAGTATATTCTGGTAATATAACTTTCACGTAACATGGACACAGCATGATGCAGGGCTAGGCGCAACATTAAAATTACTTTTGTACTTTGAAAGAAGGCGTATTATGCTTTTCTCTATTTTGTCATATTCATGCTGTTACAGTGGTTGACGGTCATATTAAACATGACCAAAGTTTGAAATACTGCTGTCAGTGAATGTGCAAGTAATCCCTGTGAGTCAAAAGCTCAGTTATCCTATACAGTCGATTCAGGCACATACAGTAGCTCTGGCTGTGAGCACATAAACCCACCCACCTGCTGTTAAACCCATCTATTTATGAGGGGCAACCAATCAGAAGAAAGTTGTTTAACAGGGGCAGAGCTAAAATGCTTTGTTTCAGATAAGGTTGCCAACTGAGCTGTACCAAGACCCAGTCTAAAGTAAACAAGGATTATTCTGAACTGTGAATCAGGCAAAGCTACTCTAGTAGTATCCAAGAATAAAAATATGGGGTTATAAATAAGCATAATGGGTCATCTTTAATTTATTTTTTATGCAATCATTATTTCTGTAATAAATACAGGAATTTCTGTATGTGTGTGTGGTTGTGTGTCTTAATAATTGCTTTCTTCCTCCAGTTACTAGAAACTGTCACTCCGTTATAAATTTACATGCATATGTTGACACGGTGAGTTCAGATCGCATCACAGGCTCTTACGCTCCATTTGTAACCCCGCAGATGATGTCACCCTTCTCTGTGACCTAGATAACATAGATTATAAATAAATCTCCACCGACTGTGACATCTACCTTTGCTAATCCTAAAACGCCTGTGACAGTGGACACTTTACTAGTGCGTAGTATTCACCGTGAAAAAAAATAGCAATCCCAGCTCTTTTCCAATACTTTCAGACTACAGGAGGCATGTGTATTTTCTTGCTTCTGTTGCCAAGGGCAACAGAACAAAGTCAACTGCCTTTGCAGCACTGATAAATGAATTTGCCGGTAACAGGAGCGTGTCTTTGTGCGTGAATGCGACGTTATTGCAGAAGCAGCACGGAGTGGGTTCCCCCCGCTTTATTAATTTCTCCTGTCCTTTTCTTCTGCTGCAAACAACAGTTGCTCGTGATGGTGCAGAATTGGACCTACTTTGTCGGGAGACGTTATCGGTCACGCTGGCGTTGTCCTCGGAAATGTTATCGCTCACATCGCTGACATATGACTCATCGTCTGAACCCTGTGAGGGGAAAAGGTACAGAGCGGAGTGAGTCAGTGCAGTAGTACAACACAAAATGATCAGAACAGCAGACGCACTTAAACACACACACACACACACACACACGGACTGCAGTTTGCCATTGGCTAACAAACTGCAGCAGCAGCCGGCTATCTGTCCCACTGCAGTAATCGTGAGTCGAGGCACTGCAGTATTTTCATACTTTTTATATAGCAAACACATTAAGGTCACATCAGAAAGGGGGCATATTGTAGCCACTTTGTGTCAAAGCCCCTATTGTAGTCGTCGTCTGGTGCTGTTGGTGTTTGTGTGACACAAAAAAGAAAAGGCCTGCCATTGGAGCTGCAGGCCAGGGGGTTGATGAATTTCCACGCTCGGTAATCCTTCAGCATGGCTCGATGCACGCCTGGGGAGCTACAATGCTTGAAGGCTCTTCGGGGACCATACGCAGTATATTTGGAGCAGGATGTTCACAGCAGTTAAAAGGGAAGGAGGCAGTAAAGGTTGTTTTGAGTGATGGACCAAACATCCTCTTCTACTTCATGCTTTTTTAACAAAGCATAAAGTGGAAGCGGATCGTTATGATTCTTAGGCACGACTGAGGAATTTAGGCTTCAGGCAGGTTCTGAAGGAGCCCTCCTGTGTTTACGTTTCTGTTATACTCCATCTCCGCTATTCATGATGTTTGCATTAATTACTGACTAAATCCAGCTGCACACACACACACACACACAGGCGGCACACTGACATTTTTCACCAGTATAGTTCAACTTCACTCCATCCACATCAATCACCACCTCCACTCCGCTTCTTCATCCGCCCCGTTGTACCTCATTCTCTGACGAGCTGGCTGACAGAAGCACTTCCTGGGCATCAAAAAACTCTGAGACAGATTCTGACATGGAGAGTCGGCTCTCATTAGAGGCCTGCTGAGTCAGAGGGATCCCCATCTGTTCCCCGGCCTGCAGGCAAATACAAGCAAATTCAGGAGATGTTCACTGTTTCTTGCTATGATGACAGGTTAAAAAACCAAGACTGACCTGAACAAACACAAACAGAAGCAGAAGACAGCACAGTGCTCATCTTGCAGCATGTGTCTCCTTGCCAGAGGGCAACCTCCCATCCGTTTCTAATTAGTCAATTTTCCCATTAACCTTGATGTCAGGTTCTGCATAGAATAATGATTCCTGAAGCTTACCTGCCAGGCTGTACTGGAAAGACCATCAGTCTATAGGAGCGGGAATCAATAATCCAACTGACAAATGCAGGAAGCAAATATATGGAGTACCTGGCGAGCCTCGGAAACTGTAGTTTTATCAATATCGGGATAAGAAATGAGATTTGTCACTGACTAACAACAGTGGCCTACCTCATCAGGTGTGGAGATGATGTTCACACTGACAACTTGTTCAGTCAGGACAGACTCAGAGTGGATGCGGTTGAGTCGAGTTCGAAGTTCTGCGTTTTGGGTCAGGGCCTGAAGAACGAAGCACACTTTCTGTTATTTAAATTTCACACAAAACTTTGAAGCGTGATTTCCGGGACTTTTCCACACGACACTGAATCTTGCTTTTTCTGTAAAAAATATCAAAAGTAAAAACATTCATAATTTGACTGCTGGTTTTATGATACATTTTATGTAAATACTTTGAAAAGTCGATTTTTTTTTAAAGGTTTTCCGTAAGGTTGCTGGAAAATAGACGAGCTGCTCTCCCCTCTATGTGCCGGACCCTGACCCTGACCACAAGCACATGTTTCAAATGGGGTTAGAAATACATCAATTGTAGGTTTTGCTGTAGGTTTATAGTCACTTAAATCACCTTTCCTCCACATTTTGATGCTCAATTTGAAATTCAGCATGTCATCGACACCGTGTCTGCATGCCTAAATACGCTGGGCTGCTGCCACGTGAATGGTTAATTAGATATTTGCGTTAATGAGCAGCTGCACCTCACAAAGTTGCCAGTGAGTATGTTCCGTTAATTGTATCTGGTCTTAAATGCCAAAGTCTCCAATACTGGACTCTAAAGCTGGAAAAAAACTAGAGGAGTTGCTGCTATGCTAAAAAGTTATTATGAATATCCTTGTCCAATGATGATTCACTTACTCCAGTTTATTACATGCAGGACATGCAAATATTAACTGCATACCTATGGTCACATCTTATAAAACACTTATATAAACCACTTGAAAATGTCAACCAAACAGGACAGCGTAGGCAGCCAAGTAGTTGAATTGTTAGTGACTACTATTGAACCCTTCCTTTAAGCTCTGTGGAGCAGCTCGGCTCACTATTTTGAGATCCAAATCTTGCTGGTTTTGTCTCGCTCTCGTCACTCTGAGCAGAGTCGTTTCCATCTGAAGCGAGCAGTTGTTTAGCTGTGATAAATCCACTGCAAAGCAGCAGAAGAGGAGAGGAGTCACAGCAGGCAGCTGGTGGACAGAGTGCAGTATTTAGTAGCTACACACAGTATCCTTGAGGGCTTGTAGTGAGCAAGAGTAAAAAGAGAGGGAGTATTAGACTCTCATTCTTCAGGTGGCCAAAAATGTGATTAAGCTGATTATAACGATGTTCCTGTTTGTTAACAACTTTTAAAAGATAATAAACAAACGTAAGCTTGGGTGTATACGTGCCTACCGTATGCCAAACAAAATATTAAATACATAAAACTAAGACGGCAATAACGCTCAGTAGTATCCTGCAGGGATTAAAGCAGCTGACATCAGCAGCTGTAACTATAGCAACCACAACTCCTGATTATCAACCTCCCACAGAGCTCTGCCATAAAACCTGACCTCCATCCGGTGACAAGCGTGTCACACAAGAATCCAATTAGGAACAAAACGGAGATAAAGCAGCGAGTGAAACATTTCACTGAAATGATGTCAACTGTTAGCGGAGGAACAGTCCAATTAAATCACTGTGGTAGAGAGACAGCCCCGAGGAGACGAGTTAATGAACTGCACTGCACATTTCTCCCGCTCACCAATTAATGTGGGAATAGATGATTGGACTTTCATGGCTCACTTGCCTCGGCTCTCATCTCCACACATCATCTTTTTTAAGTGTGATGTTGATACGGCATCATAGTTAGCATTTCTAATATGAAAACAGTCCAATCCATCGGATTAACTAACCCTAAATAATAGAATGGGTAAGGGCAGCATCAAATATTGTTATATCAGCACTATATCCCGCGGCTTCCTCTGGTGATGTGTTGCTGATAACGTGCAGGCGCTCTAAACGGCCTCCAGCCAGTTTCAGCTGCCAGATCCACGGCTTCCTGACTTCTCACAGTGGCACTAACCAGGTAACACTAACTTCCTGTGCGGAAAAATGGAATTACCACATCATTAAAACTAAATAATCATCATAGTATTTCTAGACGCTGACGCCACAGTGGAGCGAATAACACATAATTCTCGCTTTTTGCCTTTTAGGGGTATTTTTTCATATTTGGTTACACGGATATTGTGCGAATCCGATAATAGTCGCAGAACTGATGCATCATGATACCATCAAGATCATATTGTTACATTAATGTCAAAGTCTGACTAAAAGCAGCTATTTTAGTACTGGCTTACACTCAGACTGTGATTGCACCCTTTTGTGTATATTGTGGGTCAATCCAGAGTGTTTAATTTCCCTAACATTCAAATTCACATTATTCGCAACAGCGAACAAAACATTCACCTCATCTTTAACATTAATGATGAGAACATGTGTCTGCCATCACACAGAACTGCTGTGCAACAAGATGATAGTTTATTCTGGCTCAGCTGTTAAAGCATTGGCTTCTTTGTGTTACAGAAGTCTCCCATTGATTTCTATTCAGGGCTTTTTTTTTCCTCACACGTCTCTGGCATCATATCACGGGTTACTCTCATTCTCATTGAAGGCAGCTTATTACCTGTGACAGAGACTTCCTGAGAGAGTTGATCTGGGCTGACTGGTCTGGCTGCTCCTGATCAGACAGAATTTGTTTGATCTTTTCCTTCTCTATGGCCACAGTGTTGAAGGCCGACTTCAGCAGCGAGTGGACTGCGGAGAGAGAGGATGAAAGAAAAACAGTAACTTACTCACCCGTGCACCTGTTCAAAGGCATCCCAATCTGCTCAGTCCCCATCCCAGAATGAAAACCTCACTTCTGAGAACACTGTGTGATTATTTTCTCTAAACATCACAGTTCACACAAACACTGAGTTTAATGTTTGATATTTATTCTTTTGTGCTACTTTTGTGTTTAACTTTTCTAAAGAAAATGTTTTATTAATATGTTTTTGAGTGCCTTGAAACGCATTCAGACAATCAGAATTAATCTTTTATTACAGGCACAGTTAGATCCACTGAGTTAGCCAAAATTATGTTTAATGTTTTAACATAAAATATCCCAACTAACCTTTAAAAATAGCAGGACCTGATAGTATGATCGAGTTGCCTCATGTTAAATTTAGTTCACGTGTTCCGATCAACACAGCATGATTTTTCAAACACACGTACTTTCATCGTACAGTTACTACGTTTGATGCTAGTCAAGGATGACCGTATGCTCCGGCTGTTTATGGCAGAACAAGATCTGCAATTCTGCTGCAACTAGTTAAGGCTATATTAATTATTACACAATTATAACACTGATAACGAGTTAAATCTAACAATTCTTCACTATTCAGACTTACCTACAGAAAATGGGAGTGAGTCCAAATTAAATCGGGAAATTAAGCTTTGAACTGTGAAGTAAGTGAGTTTGTTTTTACGTTTTAATAACTCTGTGCCCTTGGTCCTCTGTCGCTGAATATAAAGGTCCATGAAGCTTTTAAAATTAGACGCACAGCTTAACTTTCACTCCTGCCTTCTTCCCTGCTAGATCACTTCCAAAATTTAAGTTGATCCAATCTATCAAAAATTTGCTTTTATTTTCTCTCGCCTCGACTAAAGTCGTCCTCTCTAAGAATCAGTCACTCACTGGTACCAAGCATGAGACACGACACCTGCTGTGTACTGAGCACTCTTCACCTTTTACTAGATAACTTTTACTAGTTTTTAAAGCACTGGACTGGAACTAGATTATTTTACTGAAGCGCTGCCCTTTACTTCCACCTTCATACCTTTTAGATCTGCTGAACTGTTGCTGCTGTTCATCCCACGCAACAACTTTAAAGCCATGATGGTGCATTCTCAGATATTGGCCCTAAATGAATATGAAGACCCATCTCTTTTCCTTAGGCTCTTCCTTGTTATAAACCACATTTTGACATTTATTGGTTGGCATTAAATTATTTGCTTGCGCAGTACTGTTATGACGTGTTGTGATTTTAACCATGCTCTTATTAATTCCTCCTTTTTTTTGGCTGTTTTTAGCCAGATCCTGTTTCTGAGCTTATTATAAAGCACTTTGGTCACCACTTTCATTTTTAATTCTGCTTTTTAACTAAACTGACTTGACCTTTATAAATTCAGTACTAAGTGCAATGTGGAAAAGTGGGAAAAACTACAGCATGAGAATAAAATCCAGTTTGTCCTCCACGCTGCCTTCATACCTTTCTGGGCAATAATGCAGAACTCCTCTTGAAGCTTAATGTAGTCGCTGGCACACTCTACGCTGTCTGTCAAGCGGGAGACAGGGGGCTGAAAGTCCACCAGCTCGGCACACAGGTTAGGGTTGGATGAGTGGAGGCGGACGGGGGACATACTGGCAGACAGAGGAACCTGGAGAGAAAGGCAATCACAAAGGGCGACCGTCAATCACCTGAGAAGCACAACAATGCTCTTGTTTTTGTGTCTTGCAGCCAAAACAACCTCTGAAGTAAACAAACTTGATCCAACGAGATCACTAGATTATCCTGATGCATCAACTTTCACTACAGCTTCGTGCTTTAACAGCTCAAAATGGCTAAAGTGTCATGACTAATTTGCATATCACTGCATAATGAAAGTTATTAAAGCCACTATTTATCTTCTATTTATGCACATGTTGTTTACAGCAGCACGGAAAGGGTTCTTATTAAAATGGCTAAACAGGTAAATGGTGTTTTTCACCACAAAGCTTGGTTGGTGCACTACGATCCCGGTTTATCTGCAGTCTGTCCTTGCACAGAGTCGCTTAAATTTTACATCTTTTTGTCACATCTACGCCTCTATTAGCATGTGGGGATTTGGAATTTGGTCCCTTGTTTGACGTACGACACCAACATGCCACACTGAGGAGCAGCAGCTTTCTTTTTAAATTAGTTTCCTAGAAATGACTCTGAAGGAAAATGCCACTACATATTTTTTTCACTTGTGTTTACTTATGGTATTTTCTCAAAAATCTGTTAATCATGAAATCTATAGGATACCAAGAGCCCAGGTTTGCCTGGGAAGAAGTTTTCATAGTGGGTGTATGACCCCAATAAAATAAATCCATCCATCCTCTTATCCTGTTCAGGGTCTCAGGGGCTGGAGTCTATCCCAGCTGACATGGGGCAAGAGGCAGGGTGCACCCTGTACAGGTTACAAGCCTGTCACAGGGCTAACACAGAGAGACAGACAACCATTCACACTCATGGGCAATTTAGAATCACCAGATAACCCCATTAACTGCATGTCTTTGGACTGTGGGAGGAAACCAGAGTGCCCGGAGAAAACCACGGAAACACGGGGAGAACATGCAAACTCCACACAGAAAGGCAGTGAGGCTAAGCACCACACCATCGTGCTGGTAACTTCAGGGTTAAGCCCGGGCTTCCAGTAATACAAAGACGGTTCACTTCTTAGCAGGTTACATCGCCATAGTTTACAGATGAGCATCTATAAGAAATACAGATTCTCACATGCAACTTTGCTCCTCGATTTTAGCCTCCATTTGAATTCTGTTTATATATTTTCTCTTCGCTCTCAGATGGTTAAACACCACCGAGGCTGCAGCTGAAAGACTAAAAACGAAAACTTTCTCGCACACCATTAATTTAATGGAATAACAATTGCCATCTATTAGGTTCCCCCCGTCTTAATGACAGAGCACTGACACTCTTGTTAACTTATGCAGTCAGCGCTTTCGTCTAGGCTTCAAACAGGCTAAACTTTATTAATATAGTAGATCTTTTCCAGTCATACTGACCAAAACACTTAAAGCACACACACACACACACACACACACACATTGTCCACAACTTTTACTCTGTATTATGTGTTTAATGTCTTCATATTTTTCAGTATCATAGTTTTATCTTCCTTTGTAAAATCAGCCGCTCTGCTGCCAGTAGACACGTCCATGTTTGTGATTGGTCAGATGCTGCCATTGCCAGCCGTTTCACATGAACACGTTCGTAGCTCGATTCATAAACCCTGGTTTGATTTATCGAGTTGATAACCACCTGTTATTATAAGCAAACCCAGATAACAGAAAGATATTCTGGGTCTTGCTTTGTAGTACAGGACCACGGTGAAACAGAAACGCATACAATGAACAATCAAGGTGCTTTATGGTACTACAAATGTGATGAACGAACGTTTAGGGCTGGTTTAACAAAGTACATAAAGACGCACGGACACACATTTAGTCTGGCACAAACTGATATATCGTGCAAAATATGGGTACATTAGCAAAAAGTAATCAGGCCGTGACAAACAACACTAAGTGCCAGCTGCAGTGCAGAACAAAAAAAGAAAAAAAAAGAACAGAGATAGAAAAGGCAAAAACTAAATTGTTCTCTTGTATGTTTTGAGCTCGTCCTCACTTAAATGCTGTAGGTGTCCATATTACAGATTCCAAATGTGGCTACACATGCAGGTATGAAAACCGTGCCCTCTCAGTTACCCCAGAGTTCACATTTACTGTGTTAAAAGTGAAAATTTGAATAGTGTTTTGCTTAGAGACGTGTGTAACATCACCAAATTTCTTACAGTAATATATATGCATCTGTGTGTTTGTTTGTGTAGAAGACTGAAGAGAGGTACCTGAAGCTGGAATTTTGCATCTTTGCCGACACTTTTTGTTCTCCATCTTCTGTTCAAGCGCTTTTCTTTCTTTGATAATTCTACACAATTGGTCTTTTGGGCACAGGTGGATCAGAGTATGAAAAAGTGTGGTGAATAGGACAAACACATTACAAAAAAAGAAAAAAAGAAAAGAAAGCCAAAGTTAACACACATATTTCAGTGAAATGACAAAAATGGGTTACATGCAAAAAGGAATGTGTGACCACAATATAAAAGAAACACAATAAATTAACTGATACTCATCAGGTGTTCTGTGAGTATCACTAAATCTCGTCTGTCTGGTGACTGCAGAGGTCGCAGTCTGTAAACACCTTCCTCACTACCTAAGCTAGCCTGAGTTCACAGTGCAGGATAGAACTAAATTGCTCCCCCCAGCTCTCTGCTCTATGTGTGCATGTGTTTCTGTCTGCGTGTTCATGTGTCTGTTTTACCTGCATTTCTGTGAAGTTGGGCGCTGACTGTGTCCTTTGTAAAATCTCCAGACTCTGCAATAACCGGCTCAGCTCGGTCAGGTTGGACTGGCAGCGTGCGAGCTCTGAAAATAAAATTCACACCCACGCGGTCACAATCACATTCAGCATTATGTGTCACGAAATGGTCACCAAATCATCTCGCAGGGATTTATCGCCGGGGCGAATGGCTTGATTTAATCCACTCCTTTTGTAAAAATCAGATTTGTCGTGAGCAACATCAGGAGAGAAACTGCACTTACCCTCTGCACACTTGTCCATCTCCTCTGACTCCTGCAGCCACGCAACCACCTTGCTCTGTCCGTTACTGTAGGAAGCGGGCAGGCTGCTGCTGCTGCTGTTGCTGGGGGCCGCTGCCTGCCATGGCAAGCTGCTCGGTTTGGTCTGCTGTGGTCGCACAATAACAGACACAGTCTGAGATTCCGTGTCAGAAACTACTGTACATGCTTATCAGGAGTGGTGAAACAGGCACTGATGATACCTTAGTTATTCAAGAATTACTTATATCATTAATGAAAGGATAATGTGTATTAGGGCTCCAGCTAATGCATGAAATGTGTTTTTAATCAGTGTATTTTTGTCTGCAACTGCAGTATAATTACATGAATCAGATTCATGTGGAAACAAATCTTTGGGATTTTTTTTCCTTTGGTGCATCACTGAAGTAAAAACATGATTATTACAATGATAGTTATTATTTTTAACAGTGAAGGGAAGAAAATCAGGTCACATTAAAAAAGTCTGATGAAGTCTGTCATGTTTGCGTATAGTTGGCAGTTTTGGTCTAAATTTGCCTTCATCAGTGTAGATTCTTTTTTTTTCTTCTGGTATTTGAATGGATGCTTCATACCAAACAGATTTGGAGTCTAAGTCACGCAACCTGTGTGCGACAGCTGCAGTGAATCCGTTCGGCAGGCTCAGAGTGAGGGACTGGATGCTCACGCTTAATGTGCTACTACGTGCATGAGCTTAGATGGAAAAAAATATGCTAAGACATGACAGAAACAGTGTGCTGTAATATCTGCTGTTATTAACAAAGGCTGCCGCGCATCTTATTTGCACAAGCCCTTGATTATCTTCGTTCTAAATCTTTGAAGCAGTAGTTAATTTTGACTCTAGGACTGGAGTCTTTCATTTAAGCTGTTCCTCTGGGAGAGCTCATCAGGCTGCAGCCAGATGCTCCGAATCCAAATCTTACTGATGACCTCTAATGGCCTCCATGTGGCATGGAGCTGCACTCCCAGGAGAAGCTGCAGCGAATGAATCCTCACATTTACACACACTTCGAACACACCTGTAGGGACCAGGGCTCTTGAAGCGGCCTAGAAAAAGAACCCTTTCTGCCTTAATGATCAGGATTCAGTTACTTGACCAATCAGCTTTACTACATTAGGCAGATATCGCTCTTCAGTGCACATCCATTTGTCCAGCTATTAGTCATGTAATTCAGGGGACATTTCAGGGCCATGGCAAAAAAAAAGAAAAAAGTGTAGCAAGTTTTCAGGTCAAACTAAGTAAAACGTAGGCATCCATAAATGAAACCTGCGAAGAGCTGCTGACGACAACGGCACAGACGCAGTCACGTCTCACTATTTCATCCGTCATTGCTATGAATGTTCAGTGAACTTTACTTCCTCTTTCCCAGATGATATTTTAGTGCACTATCCCAGTTTCCAATAAAAAGAGAACTAGGCGATCTCTCATTACCCATGATGCTCTTCTTCAATAAGTAATTGCAGACTGCTGAGAGCAAAGAGAAAAAGCCTTCTTTTGAGCGAGAAAAATATTCTGATGTCTTTGTGAAGCACATCCATACCAAAGTTAAGTCTACGCGGAATAGCCTGGCTTTTCTTATTTATTTGCTTTCAGTAGCACTCTCATATTATATGTGTGAGTGAGAAAAGCAACTCAGCTGGTTGGTTTAGACAAACAGATCCTTAACATTGGACAAAGCTGTCATTTAAAGCTCATTTATTCACTATTATTCAATATACTTATTCAATATACTGCTACCTCACAGATAATCCCAGCAAAGAAACAGCCAAAGAAATGGAGGTTTTACGCTATACGGAAGAAGAGAACCCACCTTGACTTCATTTACCACACTTGGGGTGGGCTGGGGGGACTCGATGGCAGCTGAAGGAGGAAATGTTCTCATGGTGGCCTCCCGGGGAGACCGCACAATCTCGTTCTGCCGATAAAGCCGGTGATGACGCAACTTTGACACCCAGGCATCAAATATGTCTTGAGATTTGACCTAAAGACAATGAGAACAATAAGCCTTGACCTCTGTCACTAGCTGACAGCGTGTGTATCAGTGATGGATTACTACGATGAATGTTACCTTCAAGTGATAGATATGCTCTTCGGTGTCCAGGTCGATACGACGGGCCCTCTTTTTGATTGACATAACTGAGAGGCCAACATCGATGCTGCCATGAAGTTTCCCCTTTTGGATCTAAAGCCAATCACGGACAGTTTTCATTGTACAGACAGACATATTTTTTTTACTGTAAAATTATAATGTCACAATAATCAATTAACAATACAGCTACAAAAAAACTGAATATACACAAAGTGTTTTCCACCAAAAGAAATGTTTAAGAAATAGATCTGCCACCCTAAGAAGAACTGATTTTGATTTTTGTTTGGACGAGTGAGTTGAGGAAAAGTCTTTGACTGAAGGAAGCCTTGAATAAATTTTACAATTCATTGTCAGATTAGCAAGTTTTTCTTAAAGTGGACCTATTATACTAACTTCAAGCTCCGTGCCATATTATCTGGCCTTGCTACTGCACCTCAGTTCATCTACCCCCCCTCTAGGGGTGGGCAGACTGATCCAAATATCAACAGTATCTATACCAATGCTGGTATTTGTATCAGATCGATACTAGTGTGATAGCATTGGTGCTTCAGTTTGTTTGTGTCCTGTAAGTTGAATATGTTGCTCCCATTCATCAGAAAGCAGACATGTCTGCACACATGCAGGCACACTTTGCTCTGCCCCCTCCTCCCTGCTCTGCTGTGTTTAGTAGCCCTGTGGTCACATGACTCAGTGTCACTGAGCAGAACCATGTAGGCTGCGGTGAGCGAGAAAGCGGAGCATTGTGTAGAGGTGCTTTACAGCTGTAAATGAAAACGGTGCAAACAGTGACGGGTGTTGGAAGGAAATTCTCTACTATGGCAACGCTATCAGCTTATATAAAGACATGAAAGATCACAAAAAAGAGAGTTTTGTCCTGGAACGAGGAGCAAAAGAAACAAAGAGAGGAGGAAGGAAATCCCTCAGACAGACTCAGACCCCCAGAGCCCACTGTCACAGTGCTTTCAGAGAGGCACAGAACATCCAGGTAGCTCATATAATGGTGAAAGTGATCTTCCACTCATGACTCATGTTGGCTCTTCAGCATTAGTTAGTTATGCTATATTCAGTCTTGAACAATATATTCAGGCAGCTGAATTGTGTTAAATATATTACGGTAAGGTAAAAATCACAGTGATTTAGTGGTCATTGAAACATGTTCAGATTTTTTAAATTAATAATGACTCATCTCATAAGTCATAACACACAGCTCCCCCTACACATGCTGCCTTAATATGTTAAAAATATCAGTATCAGTTTTGGTACTGGCAGTCAATACTGCCCTTTATTTACTTGGTATTGGATCAATACCCAAATTTGCAGTCTCGCACAACACTACCCCCCCCCCCTTTCTTCTGCTGGCACTTTCTTCTGATTGGCTTCCCCACGTAAACAGAAGGTTTGCACAACAGGTGGGAGGGGCTTCTGTGCTGACAGCCAGAGCTGAGATAACCAATATTAAAAACTGCCTGAAACAGAGTGTTTACAACAGTTTGAAGGTTTTGGTCCACAGAGATTACTCGCACATCACTGACCTCATTATTTCTAACTTTTTAAAATGTTTAAAATAAGCATTGACCGTGTCAGCGACAGAAAATAAAGAAAAGCAAGGTGCTTTAATCAATAAAAAGGGGATAAACACTGACCCTTTGTTAAGTATCTAATTATCATCTAAGATAGTTCACATAGTTATAGCTAAAATAAATTTTGCCAGTGAAGTTTCTGGTTTTCTGCAGAGTGACCCAGCTTGCTGAAAGACAGTGAACATTGTGACCCATGCTGCAGATGTTTCTGCTGATTCACTGCCAAGCAAAGCTGATGTCAGCCCAGGCTGCTCCGTTTCTGCCTGTAGGTTATAGTCAGGGTTACTTACATCAATGGGGGACTTGGAGTACTTCAGGATACCATTGTCCAGAACAAAAAACCGCTGCAGAGAAAATAAGCACAAAAATAAATGACAGGAGGAGCAGAAACTGAATACAAATCACATTTGGATCTGTTAATATTGCACATGCCATGTAAATGCAAAGTCATCTATTGCTTATTCTTGTTTAATCAGCTCTATGAATTCATACAGCGAGCGTAAAGCAGGGTGTCTGAAAAGGGGAATTTCATTCAAGTAATGACGCTTTATTAAACAGGAAATCTGTTAACAGTCGGGGAAAGCCGGTGTTTGGAAATGTTTTTCCAGCACTAATAGCTTGTCTCGATTTGCCCATGAATCTTACCTTGTGCCAGCCTTTCAAGGGCCATTTCCGCTTCTTCAACATAAACCCCTCGTGTTTATCAGGCCTCTGGACATTGCTCTGACCAATTTTCAGCCCCTCTATTATTTCCCAGCTGTCTGCCTCCTAGAAAGAAATGAAAATATACAGCTGTGTCAGAACTAATCCACTTATTCCTCTAGAATAACGAGGAAAACACAAGCACGCTCTCTGTATAATCCAAAGATAAGATGCTGCTGTCATGTGATTGATTTCATGAGGAAAACACCAGGAATAATGCAACATAACGCATTTATTGCATCTATATTCTTTCACCCCTGTGCCACACATTTAAAGAAAAACTGCCCCATTGAAATTCCTCCTGCTCTCTCAGCATTTCCACCCCATTAGCTTTCTCCTGACTGTGCTCTTCCTGCTTCTAGTGGGTCAGTAAATCAAAGTGACGTCTCTGGAGTAGAGGGACAACAGGGTCACACAGGGACAGGTAAGACATCCCCCCTGTCGTACAGGTGTTGAAGGCAGAAAAATGTACAACAGAGGGACAGGCACATCCACTTCCGGATATCTTTTGGAAGTGATTTTGTGTGAATCACAGGCATTCCTGCACTTTATCCTATAATTGTTTTTGTTTCCACCTAGCAGAGCTGCCACACCTCAGTCAGTTAGAGGGTTATATATGCTTTTCAGGTTTATTGGTTAAAATGGTTTATTGTGCACTTTATTGCCTCTTTTCCACTGGTCTCATCTGAAATCACTGATTGTGGTGACCCACGCCTTCTTTCACACCTTGGCGCATGTAATTATGCAAATGAATAATAGTGGGTCACAATCACCTCCAGGTGACTACGCCCACTGGGGTTTAAATACCCCAGGTCTTGTCACCTTTTGGTTTTAGAACTGAAGAAGCCTTTCAGATGAGAGGTGAAACTTAAAGTAGTCCAGTCGCCTTTTTTTCAAGCTCCAGAGACTGCGATGTTGCATAGTTCTACTGTATGTATAGACTAGGATCTAGCATAATTTAAAAAATTAAAATGATATGTGAGGTTGCTTGCTAAAGTTGCCAGGCAACATCTGATCAAAATACGTGACTATAGTTCAGATGGAAACTAACTAAAAAAAAAAAAATGATGGTTTTCTTTCCCAAACTTTAACCATGAATGTTGCCAATTTAAATACAAATTTAACATAATATGAATTTAAAAACAATACAATAACCTGCATGTCAAGCTGTTTAAATGGGTACAGAAGTAAGAGAGAACAATGCAAAATCAGACAGAATTGTGGCAACAGTATCTATTGTCAAAAGTATCATTAAATGTTATGGAATAATTTGGTTTTTGAGCTGATATTCATCTGAATAAATAAATAATAAACTGGAACATATTCGTTGTAACATCATTGAAGTGGATCAGAGTTTTAATTTCATACTTAAATCAGTAGCAGCAGAGCCTTTAAGGCAAAAATCCACTTTAAAATTCACAAACGTCTCTGGCAACCGAACAAATAGCCGGTGGCTCCTCACTGCACGACGTGATGCTGCAACCTTCAAGACAGCTCTGTGGGTGTGCATGACAGCGCCTGACCTTGGTTTGTGGGGCATTTAACACAAGAAGACAACAGCTTGTTTAATGTAATGACCAGGTGAACAGATCTGTCTCGTAATGAGGTCACTTTGCTCCACTGAGGGCAGCCGCTCCCTCGAGCGGCCCGGGGAAAATGGGGTAGTGGAAGAGCTCAATTTGATTAGCAAAATGTACCTCGGTGTTCAAAAGCAGTCATGTCTCAAAAAGTAGCAGGCTACTTATTACATTCTGAGTAAATAGATCATCATCAGATGGACAACTGAGCTGTATGATGTTACCTATGAAGTGATCGATGCTTCAGTGCTTCATTTAATAACCGTCCCATACTGTACACAATGAGCACAATGAGAAACGCTTCACACAAACTTATGTGTGAAGCGTCACGAGCTGACAGCCAGTGAAAAAAAAAGGTTTTATCTGAGACAGCTTCAAATCAGTAACATTCTAAATAAAGAACTGCTTGACCTGCAAATTTTGCAGTGTTTTTGTGTTTTCATGGACATCACTGTCCAACCCATCACCACCTGGGAGATATATTGAATTAATTTATGCATTTATGCCCACTCATCATGGCCATGAATATCATGGTAATTTGGGGCTTTTAATCATTTCTTGAACCGTTCTTTTTCCAGGGTGGAATGATTGTACAGCATACATCTTTAATTACTTTAAAAAACAAGACTTGGGTGCCCAAGTTTAAACATGGTGTACAGCAGTTTGAAGTTCATGCAGATAGAAAAAAATGCAGTAAAATTGTGAATTGTCCCTAATGCTGACCAAAAAAAAAAAAAAGAAAGAAAAGAAAAGAAAAGAAAATCAAGATTTACTTATTTTTATTTCTTTCTCATCCAGGTTTATATGGACAGTGTTGCTACAGTGACAGAAAATGCTCTTGTAATTTCACTCGGCCCTCTCAGCAAATCACCTCCCGGACGCCTCTTGGGTGAGGTGTTCTGGGCATGTCCCACTGGGTGGCGGAGAGTGAGAGGAACTCTTAATGCTTCAGCATGCCAAGACATTTTGGACAATTTCATGTTCCCAACTTTGTGGGAACAGTTTGGGGATGGCCCCTTCCTGCTCCGATATGACTGCACACCAGTGCACAAAGCAAGGTCCACAAAGACATGGATGAGTGAGTTTGGTGTGGGAGAACTTGACTGGCCTGCACAGAGTCTTGACCTCAACCCAATGGGATGAATTAGAGAGGAGACTGCAAGCCAGGCCTTCTCGTCCAACACCAGTGCCTGAGCTCATAAATGCGCTGCTGGAAGAATGGTCAAAAATTCCCATAAACACTCCTAAACCTTGTGGAAAGCCTTCCAAGAAGAGCTAAAAGTGTTATAACTGCAAAGGGACCTCGGTGTTCCCCTGGATAAGCTGAAAGAGATGGCTGGTGAGAGGGAGGTCTGGGTTTCTCTGCTTAGGCTGCTGCCCTTGCAACCCGGCCCTGAAAAAGCGGAAGAAAACAGATGGATGGATGGGTTGATGGATGGATGGATTTCGCCCAGAGAACAGAGCTGAATTAACCCAAAGTGATTTCCTGTACTCTGCTTACATGTATCGATCTTACTGCAGAATAATTTAAAGTTGAATGAGCTCTTGGCGAGTTTACCCATTTAATGAAGGATCTTGTGGCAGAATCAATGAGAGGCGGTCTGCTTTTCTGTGTCAGGATTTAGGAAGGTTTGTTCTTTGATCCCAAACATTTGATATGAATACCTTTTCATGTTAGATTATATATTAGATTCTTCATATCAATGTAATAAAATGATAAGATGCCAATATATTTTCCAGAAAATAGAGTGAGGAGTCAAAAGAACTTCTAAAATCCTGATTATTATCACCTAAGTCAATCTAGCAGCCTAGTTGTGTCAGTTTCATAGGCCAAGTCATCTGGGATCCACCACCCGCAGTAACGCTCAGCAGTGTAGCAAAGCAGACCTTTTAATGCTGCAATGAATCAAACTATTACAGTTAAGGTCTCTCTGAGCAGGAGAAAGGACAAACACTCCTTGGGGACACCTTAGGCCAGGCCTATTCAATTACTTTTTCTTCTGGGCCAGATTTGAAAATTTTGAGATGCGACTAGGCCGAAAACCACCACTTATATTATTTCTTGAGACTTAACTCTAAATATGGTATCACCTGAACTAAATCATAAAAAAAAGGAATTCACAATAAAGGCTTTATACTGCATCATTTATTGATGAGCAAAATAATTCAAGTGCATTGCAAAATTTTAACATTTAGACCAAACCTTGACCAGAATATTTTTAACAAGGCATCTATTCACAACACATATGTTGATCAGCAAACTGATTTTCAAATCTTGAACCATCATTGGGCAGAATTTGGAGATGTTTGAGTCAGTGAGGGTCAGGAGGTCACTGAACAAACTGCTCTCCATTACCCATCTCACCTAGTCCAATCCACACTGCTGAGGCAACAGAGCTCCTTCTCCCTCAGACTGATTCAACCTCGCTGCCATAAAGAACACTTCAGGAAATCATTTCTACCGTTGTCCATGAAACTGTATAATAACTCTTCTTTGTGTGACAGGTGAACATACCTATCAAGACATAAGATCGTACACACAAAATTTTGCATTATATCCTCTTGCTGCTGTCTTCCGGATTCTTTTTGTACATACTCTGTTTTATTTTTAGTGTATATATTACATATTATATTATTTATCAATGCGGTTTGCACTACCTTTTGTACAATGTCAGCCTTAATATAACTCTTCGTTACCTACATTTTATTTTTTATTTCATTTCATTTCGATATGTATAGTTTAGTACTCTTCACTCTTCGCTAGATTGTATTTTCCTGTTGCTGTTACACAATTTCCCTTGCGAGATCAATAAAGTAAATAAATAAATCCATCTAATAAAAATAATTTTTTGTATGTATGATATGCATGGTATTGTATGTATGGTGTATATATATATATATATATATATATATATATATATATATATATATATATATATATATATA
>JAVDPK010002597.1:1246686-1266245 GCA_034780415.1 Cichlasoma orientale
TATACTTATATATATAAATGTTTATATATAAATATTTTATAAAATAAAAAATATAAATATATATTTAAATTTTTATTTTATATTTATTTCTATTTTTATATATATATAAATAAATATAATATTTTTTATTTTTAAATTTTATACATATTTTTTATTTTATAAAAATATATTTTTAATATTTATATACTTATAATTTATAAATATTTTGTATATTTTATACATATTTTTTAATTATGTAAATATAAATATATGTTTATATACTTATATTTTATTTTAAAAAATTGTACAAGATATATCTTTTTAAATATAAATATATATTCTTGTATTTATATTTCTATATTTTATAAAATATATATATATTTATAATTATATCTTTATTTTTATGTTTATATTTATATTTATGTTTTATAAATATTTTGTAGGATATTTTATTTTATAAATACTCAAACATATTTATATTTATATGCTTATATTTTATAAATATTTTATATATTTTATAAGATCTTTTTGTTTTATAAAAATATAAATATATTTACTAACATATATATATATATAATTTATATATATTATATATAATTTATATACATATATACATATATAAATATAAATTAAATCTTTTATAAAATATATTTATACTTTTATTTTTATATTTTATAAATATTTTGTAAGACAGTTTTATTTTATAAAAATTCAAATGTATATGTATATATATGTTTATATATTAATATTTTAAAATATTTCCTATATTTACAAATAATTTTTTTATCTTTATAATTATATTTATATACATATATTTTGTAAATATTTTTTATCTTTTATAAAATGAAATTATATTTATTAAAAATATAAATATATAGTTAAATACTTTTAATTAATTAATTTAATAAATATTTTTAATTTTTTAATATTTTTTTCCCTGGGTACTCCGGTTTCCTCCCACAGTTCAAAGACATGCAATTACTGGGATTAGGTTAATTGGCTACACTAAATTGCCCATAGGTATGAATGTGTGTGTATGGTCATCTGTCTCTCTGTGTTAGCCCTGCGACAGGCTGGCGTCCTGTACAGGGTGTACCCTGCCTTGCGCCCTATGTCAGCTGGGTTAGGCTCCAGCCCCCCGCGACATTTTATTTATTTTATAAAATATAAAATAAATAAATGGATTTATGGATGGATGGATGGAAATATTAATTTTTTTATTTTTTATATTTTAGCAGTGCTAACTACCGTGCCACCATGCCACGAAGACATCTTGATATTTTATAAAATATATGTTCTATATATATATTCTAATATATATATATATATAATTAAATATATATATTATAAATATTTTATTTCTTTTATTAAATATTTATGTTTTTATTTTTATATTTTATAAAAATGGTATAAGATTTTTTAAATAAAATATAAATATATATTCTTATATTTATAGGTACATATATTATATATATTTATATATTTTTTAAATTTTTATTTTATAAAAATATAAATTTATATTTACAATTATATACTAATGTTTTATAAATATTTTATATATTTTATAAAATATTTATATTTCATAAAAATTAAATATATATATATAAAATTAAATAAATATATATATGTTATAAATATTTTATTTATTTTATAAAATATTTATGTTTTTATTTTAATATTTTATAAAAAAATTTATAAGATTTTTAAAATAAAATATAAATATATATTCTTATATTTACAGTTATAGATATTTTATATATATTCATTCATATTTATATTTTTTAATATTTTTAATTTATAAAAGTATAAATTTATATTTACATTTATATACTTATATTTGATAAATATTTTATATATTTTATAAAATATTTATATTTCATAAAAATTAAATATATATATAAAATTAAATTTATATATTATAAATATTTAAGTTATTTTTTTAAATACTTGTGTTTTTATTTTTATATTTTATAAAAATTTTATAAGATTTTTTTATAAAATATAAATATATATCCTTATATTTATAGATATTTTATATATATTTAGATTTTTTAATATTTTATATTTTATTGAAACAATATATACTTATGTTTACATTAATAGTTTTATATTTTATAATTGTTTTGTAAGATAGTTTTATTTTATAAAAATTCAAATATACAATAACATGTATACCATACATACAATACCATACCATACATACATACCATACCATACCATACATTCCATATATACCATACCCTACTAGCTAAATCAGCACTATAAATATCAGCGCCCAGAATAACAGCCCACCTCTGATGGCCACTTTCTTTTACATGTCTGCCGCTGTCTCTTTCTGACTCTTGACTTGACACTGTTGTACATTTAGAGTCTGCCAACTTTTTAGGTGCTGTACTACACAGACCCAACACAACACACGTATATTCAGGTCGTAATAAAACATAATGGTGAATAAGTAATGAAATGAGCGATTGGTTGAAAGGAGTCTCGAATAGCCACCTCTGCAATCATTAATTAATGAATTTTATCTCACGATTTTGCTGTTAAGTCATTTTGTTAGCACTCAGCATGTTGATTATCTTGTCTCATGGAAATGGGTTGTTGTTTAACAAGATGATGAGATGAATACATATATTTTGAAAAGAGCAAGGTAATTATCCCATTATCTTGAGAAAACATCTTCAAGAACATTATAATATAGCTGCAACAATAGGTGAATTCATTGGTTAACACAAATATCTAATTATCCAGTCACATGGCAACAACTCCATGCATTTAGGCATGCAGACATGGTCACAAGGACCTGCTGGAGTTCAAACCGAGCATCAGAATGGGGAAGAAAGGTGATTTAGGTGCTGTTCTACTGGAATTTTCCCACATAGCCATCTCTAGGGTTTACAGAGAATGGTCTGAAAAAGAGAAAATATAGAAGACTGGAAAAATGTTGGCTTGTATGATGAGTCTTAATTTTTGCTGCAACATTCACATAGTTGAGTCTACGCCACAAAGAATGAAGGCAGTTCTGAAGGCAAACTGAGGTCCAGCCCAGTACCATCAAGGTGTACTTAATAAAGTGTCCAGTGAGTGAATAACTTATGATCACTTTTCAGCAAAACCTTTGTTGAGTAGTTGTTTGATCACGATTCTCAGATGTGAGGATTTGAAGGTTTTCTTTGAGATTATTGTCAGTTGGATATTTTCAGGTTGCGAACTGTCAGCTTAAAACAAGTCAGGGAATCGGGGAGGATGCAACTGGCATTTTTTCATAATTAGTAAGAAAATATATTGATTTTAGATTTTTAAGGGTTTGTTTTTGCTAAAAAACAGGTGGGTAGGTGGGATAAGGTAGTGAAGTAGTAAAGATGGTAGGTGGGCGATGTTATTAGTAATTAGCAACTAGTTTGTTAAAATTTTAAGCAACACAATACAAGCATCAAATATTTCTGCGTATTTAGAAGCCACCTCACAATGATTGAGTAGCTGTGTTCCCCACAAAATTCAGAATACTGAATCATCAAAAATTAATATACAATATGAGGTAGCCTGTGTACTAAAACTGCAATATTTATGTTCTAAACTCAACGACCAAATCCACAATGACAGATGTTATTTTAGCAGCTAATAACCACAGAAGAACTGTCGGGAGGATGGATTTCACCGCAACGTTTGACTGAGTAGTAAACAGTGGAGTAAGAGAGCAGACTGCCACATGGATGGGAAGTTAACACCCTGAGAGGAGCGCGGTGTCATGCACTGTGTAAACACCACCACAGATTCAGTTACAGCCTTAAAGTCTCCATGTGTCACCTGTTAGCCTGCAGGTGAAATACTGCGGCTCCTTCTGTAAAAACATCCAAAATGATTTACAAAAAAAATTCAAAATCTATCTTATTTTTAAAAATCTCAAAATGACAGCAGACTTTTGGCCAGCCTTACTTAGCCTATATGCTGTGTTTTTACCCACCATCAAACTGTACTATTGCTTGGATATATTCCTCTCAGGGATAAAACACAGTGCATTATATCAAAGGGCTCCTTTTTGTGGCTCCATAGTATTGTGGTTACACATTCACCTAACAAATATGAGATCCCCGGTTCAATCCCGGGAGGAGAAACAAATCTCTCAGGGGTTGCGTCAGGAAGGGCATCCAGCATAAATATCTGCCAAATCAAAATCCTGGACTGTAGCTTTCTGCAGCCATGGGGTCCTTTTTGATAGGCAGAGATGCACCACTATACTAGTATGTCCAAAAGTTTTTGGTAATTTGGTTTCTGTACACCACCACATTGGAACTGAAATAAAATAAGGTGTGACTGAAGTCTTTCTGCATTCAGGTTTGTATTTAATAATTGGACAGCTAGATCTGTTGGGTTGAGATCAGGTGATTGAGTAGGCGACTGAAGAATAGAGACCCCTCCTCTGTTCTGAAGAGGATCTGTCACAAGTATCACATACAACAAAAACACCTGGCAACTAAAAAACACTTTTAAAGAAAGACCTCCGCAGATGAGAGAGCAGATTACGATTTCTGGTCATTACCATAAACACAGCCTCCAGCTGATCCTACAGCAACTGATAATCTCATCACTGAGTTCCCCGCTCTCATAAATCTCAGCCAGCTCCCATCACAGGGACCTTTCTTAAATATTTTTCAAACACGCAACGTGATTTCACCCTGATTATCTCTAAGCTAAAGCATCTTATCTGACCAGGAAATGACAGGCAACAAGAGGAGAAACTGATCGTTGCAGCAGCACTTTGTCTCGATCTACAGTGTACAGTGTGTGTTTTTGTGTGTGAGCGTATGTCCGAGCCTGCGCTTACTGCAGGTGCTGCTCCTAATTGCTCCCATGAGGGCCTCCGGAGCGAACAGGATTCGTCAGCAGTGAGAGAAGTGACATGTATTGATTTGAAAATGGGGGCAGGATCCCATTAAGGCTTTCCCCCAAACAAAATGCCCCACTCTCATTTATCCGCAAACACTGAGGCCCAGCCAAGCTAGCTAAGGTCTTTTCTAAGTATCTGCTGTCCAGGGGAAGATTTGCTGTGCTGATTATTCCCTACAGTGGACACACACATTAATACTGCTATCATGAACACAATGAAAGTGCAGGTATAACTTGACAATAAGGTCAACACAGATGTGTGCTGATGCTGGAGAAGTCCTCACAGTTTAGTCAGTTAATAAACTATTCTAGATGTGATCATTACAGACATCGGGAGGGCCGCGTTGTTTGAGAGAAAGCTCCAGAAAAGCCACTAAATGGACCTTGTGAAAGAAGTACCTGAAGTGCTCAGAAAACTAGAAGAAGTCCACCTGCGAAGGGAGACCATGTGTTCAAATCTGAAACTTTTTCAAGTAGCCAAAAAACTGCCCGCTCCATGAGACTTACAGAATACGGCCAGAACTTTTCATATGTCTGGCACAGCACAACACAAGCGACAAAAAAACACGCAGTGGAAAAAATTTCCTTTTTCTCTGTGACCTAATTTTAATTTTATTTTGCTGATTTAGTCTGTGTGAATTTTCCTGTAGGCACATTTTTTCTGAGAAGTGCTGAATGAATAACGTTTATCACTAGTTTGCTGTTATCAGTAGTTATCTGTGCCCATAAATTATGGAAATGATCTCAATATACATTCATCTGACAGCAGCATAAAACATCGTATGATGATTTAAAAAAAAGCTGCTGCTTTTCATCAGAGAAGGCATCCCAAAGACATATTTTATCCTCAGTTAAGGACTTTCAGCAGCCGCATAGGGACTCCACACAGAATTACACTTGTCAAATAGTGGAAGGTTGGAATTGGGCCTTACCCAGTCTCACTTAGAAATATGTCACCCTGCGGAGTGTGTGAAGACACTTCTGTGTTTAACTGTTTTGAAAAGTATTTGCTAGACCACTCATAGAGCTGTTCTTTACCGTCACGTACAACTTATGCAAGAGAATTTGTGGCATTTAGGAATGTCATAAACAGCTCTCTTAAGGCCACAGCATTTCAATCAGACTGAAATCACCTCTTCTTCTTTTTCAGCCATTCAGTTGTAGATTTGCTGCTGTGCTTGGGATCACTGACCCAATTTATGCCAAGCTTTAGCTGTCAGAGGAGTTCATGGTCGACTCAATGACTGCAAGGCGTGCAGGTTCCGTGGCTGCAAAACAAACCTAAATCATCACCCCTCCACCACCGTGCTTGATAGTCGATATGGGGTGTCTGTGCTGATATGCTGTGTTTGTTTTTTAAGCCAAATGTGGCGCTATGCATTATAGTCAAGTATCTAGATTTTGGTCTAGTCTGTCCAAAGGACATTGTTCCAGAAATCTTGTGGTTTGTTCAGATGTAATAATGCAAACTTAAGCCATGATGCCATGTTCTCTTCAGAGAAAAGAGGCTTTCTCTTGGCAAAACTTCCAAACAATAATACACACTCTTTTTATTATTAACTTTAACATGCTAAGTGAGGCTGGTAGAGTCTGAGATGTAATTCTTGGAATTTATGCAGTTTCTCGGAGCTTTGCACGGTCTAACCTTTGGGTGAATTTGCTGGGATGTCCACTCCTGGGAAGATTGTGTCATTATGTTAACACACACCTGAACGCTCCAGACCAGAGGTGCTCACACCCGCTGATGATCGGTTAATTAAGCACATTTGATTCACAGCACCCGGCTGCTTCTCACCCTTTGAATTCTTATGAAAGCACTAAGGGTGTATTTAGTTGTATCTTTTCACAGGACTGTGATACATTTCTATTAAATATGACTGCATTTGGCTTTTACGCCAATTTCAAGGATGTCAGTTTTGAGTGTGAATCTTTTTAAAGTGTGGATACATTTTTTTTTTCTTGCTGACATAAGCAAATCACAATAACATTGATGGCAACTTTGAAAACTTACAAAACAAATCACTGCATCATTTACAGCTGCAACCTTCAAAAATTGGTTCCTGATTAAATTTTTCTCATGCTACTTACTGATTTGTGGAGTAGCGAGAATTCTCGATGAAGGGGGTGAAGAGTATCTCGCAAGTTAATTTTTTAGCTTAACGCATTACCATAAATTAATAAGAAAATAACCACCAATAGATAATCCTTTGAGATTATGGAGCATCGAGGAAAATGAAAAGCCAAATTCTTTCACCCGTTTTCAAAAGCGAGTACGTTAACATTAAAGAAAGAGTTTGTAAGGGTACCGCGTCTGCTTCATCGAGCTGCGGGCCTTCGACTGTGCTTTTCTAACAGGCCCCATTTCTCAAACCAGCTCCATTTTCTCTTCAGAGAGTCATCTCCTGAAGACACAAAGCTCCACATAGCATACCAGAGTGTGCCACATGTTCAGTGGAGCACCAAGCCTCCGCCTGTCCCTCATGAAATATTCATCACGGAGCGCCGACGGAAAAGCTGTGTAGTCAGAGATTCCAGTTTCGGTGTCCTGTTTCTGCACGGCCACAGTGACACAGCAGCTCCGTGAGGTAAGGCGGGTTAGGGGCGTCTGATGGCTTACAGGGGTTAATTTAAAGCACTTGTCCTGTGAACTGTGAAATTGGAGTCTATCTTTTTTTTTTTTGAGTGACAAATTAAATGAAGAACCTGAGCCCTTGATAACTACAGAGAGAGGATCCAGTGGGTCTGTAATGTTGTGAGGGGCTTTTTGCTGGCTTGATAAGGCCTTAAAAGAAAGGATGACTGCAAGTCTTACTAAGCCACCTTATGATTAGGTTTTTCAGTGTTTTACCTTTCTGTATGTCTCTGCATGGTTAAAGGAAATTAAAGCTGCTGCATATTAGACTATTATTCAGCTAATCTAGAGATGCACCAAAAGCAATTTTCTTGGCCAATTCCAATTTTCAATTTTTCTCTGTGACCTGCTGATACTGATTTTTGCCAATTACAACTTCATTTTTTTGTCTGTTTTATTTATTTATTTTTTTCCAAATAAAATAAACTTTTCTTCATTACAAAATTTTATTTTCATAATAAAATAAATGATTAAAATTTGCAGCAAGTTACAGGATCTTCTTTGACTGAAACAAATGGGAATAAAGTGCTCTGCTACTGGAAAGAGGTACAAATAATTCACTGAAAATGAGTTGCTGCACACCCACCTTTACCTGACATATTTCACCTTACCAAACAAGAGCAGGCGCCACAGATTTATAGAATAAAGCAAATGTCAGGTACTCAATAAATTCGCCAGAAAACACAACATCGACCCTTTCCTCTTTTTCACTCGTCTCCATAATTTTCCTCGTAACTGCTTTGAATCTTTGCTCATGCCGTGGCTGCTGGCTTGTGGGCGGCTTTGAGCTCTGCATAGCGTTCACTTTAGCCACTTTTCCTTTGCTAGTGTCTTTAAAGTGTCCATGTTCAGCTGAGTGAAGGTGATTTAAGTGTCTGAGTAGGTTTGCTATTACAAACACAGTTTGGCAAACTTTGAGTCTTCACACACTGTGAAGAACTTCAACGCTAATGACATGTTAGTGTGTGACTGTGAGTGTGTGCGCACGAAACAGACCTGCTCCTAATCGGACATCCTTGAGGCTAACCAGCCGGTCAGCAGTTCGAGCCACGAACGCTGAAAATCGGCCAATTCCGGTCCCTGACCAGTCGATCAGTGCGCCTCTAATTACAGGATTATCCTAAATTACTAATTACTACTAAAGGAGAGCGTTCTGTATGCTTTAAATGGTTTTTGATTGAATCAGTCAGACTAAAAGAAAAGCCAGGACCATTAAACTGTACACACACAGACAATCAGCTTAATTTAAACTAATAACTTAATTTTAGATTTTTTTTTAGATTAGATTCAATTTATTGTCATTGCACATGCCACAAGTACAGTGCAACGAAATGCAGATTGCATCTAACCAGAAGTGCTTGAGCAGTGATTAAAAAAAGAGCATATATAACAGGAGCAGTCTATGTACAGAAGTGCAATAAAATACTTAGTCCTGGGGGTTGAGCAGTGCAGAGTATGTACATGAGCAGTGTAGAACCAGATGAAATTTATCCAAGATTGCTGATGCTGATGTCACAAAGCTTGATTAATTATGTGAACCACTTGGTCGTCAGACAACTGAAGGGTTTTCTGTCATGTTGCTGCTGCTGCTGCTGCTATAGACTTGAATGTGACTGCTCTGTGACAGAAGTTAAAGTGAACTTGACTGCCGAACTGGCAGACATCGTATCTTCATCTTATCCAGCCATCTGTCAGTACTTGTGTTTATTTTCATGCTTTCTCAATCACAGGATTCATGTTTACGTGTTATTGATTTCTTTGCAGCGTGATTTTATATGTTTTGGCTTAATTCTTAATGAGACTAAAAAAAAAACCCGAAAGATGTGCCAGCACATCTTCAAGTCAAGAACAGTTTAACAGGATGTGCATAAGTTCTCTGTATGATGGCAGCTCATATTAATTAATATGTCAGTGCATCATAATAGCTTTACTTGTTTCAAAAGCTAAAACTGCTGAATGAATATTTCATGATTCACCATTCCCTCATAGCCATCCTCTCTTGCATAAACAGTCTCGCTGATAGAAGACTGCGGCACTCCAAACTAATGTTGCCTCCTGCCTTTACCACCTCCGCTAAAGCTGCATTCATTCAGAGTGCTGCCATCCCTAGAATCTATTTGTAGAGGGAGTCCTCCTCCTGTGTCCTGAAAATTACCTGCCGGCTGTCGCGCTGGGAGGAGGAAGAGGAGGAGGTGCTCTTGTGAACTGGCGTCGAGGTCTTGTTCACCGGCGTGGAGCTCCTCTCCTCGGAGCTCATGGTGCGGCTGTGGGGGCCTCGCTGGTGGTAGTGTTGGTGGTGAGACATTTTGGGCACCGCTTGGCTCTGTGGACCTCCCTCAGCACTAGGCCCCGCAGATCTGGGGCATCCTCTGACACTTCCTCACGATCACTGCTTCCTAGTCATCTGAAACACAAAAAAATCAGGAAGTTACACCAGCACATGCACTGCAGCTTCCTTATTGCACCATACTGCTGTTAGCAGACAGAAAATCGCACGGCCATTGACTAAAATTAGCATCTTGGCTTCCCATAGGCTTTCGAAAAATATCCTCCGTCAATTTCAGCATGTAAATTTCACTCCCTGATACTCAGTTGAGACACCCGGAGCTCTTCTTTGAAGCATGCGATTCTTCTCATTACAAGTGCATTACTGAGTAAGCCTTTCATTATGTTTGCTACAGTATGAGATCCGCGCCACTCAGGATTACTCCTTTATTATTCACTGCATAACCTCAAACCCAGACTGAACCTATATGAGGACTGCAACTAATGGCATTTCTAATTCTTATTAAGTGATTAGTTAATAATTTGTTGTGTCAAATGCAAAACAAAAGTAAAAAAAAAAAAAAAATCCCCAACACAACATTACCAAAGCACTGATAGCTTTACTGTCACATTTTTGAGAATTTTCTCACTATTTTCACTTGATACAATTAATTAAAAACAGCTGCCTTTTGTCCTGCTAATCTGAAGACACAAACTGTTTCAGATACTGACTGATATCGGCACATCAGCAAATGTTGATATAATTAGGTCTATAATGTGTTGGACAAAGACTCTGTACAACACCGCAGTTGATTTTAAAGTGCAGACTTTCCACTTAATTCAAGGGGTTTAACAAAACTATTGCATCAACTGTTTAGGAATTGCAGCAAGTTTTATCCAGTCTCCTGTTTTCACAGGCTCAGAATTAAGGAATTGTTTTTAATATTGGATTAAAAGCCTCTGCAGTCAATGACCACCTGAGAACCCACGGACATCTCCAAATGCTGTGACCACTGTCAGGTCTCAGAACTTTTGGGTTGCTTTTGCAGTACGCATTGGGTCATTATCCATTTGCACCGTGAAGCACCGTCTGATGCATTTGGCTGAACCTGAGCAGAGTACGGCCCTGCACACTTCAGAATTTATCCTGCTACTTCTATCGGCAGTCGCATCATTATTAAACACTAGTGACCGGGTTCTACTGGCAGCCATGCATGCCCATTGCCTCTGCCATGTTTGACAGATAATATGGTACGCTTTGGATCATGAGCTGTTTTTTTTTTTTATTTAACCAGGCAAACAGATTAAGAAGAATTTCTTATTTACATCTGCGGCCTGCGTTTCTCTCCTTCTCCATACTTTTCTCTTCTCATGGTACAAGTTCATCTTGGTTTCATCTCTCCAAAGATGGCCATTTCATTCATTCTTTTTACAAATGCACCTGACTATTTGGCCACTCCTAAAGTTTTTGCTATTTCTCTGGTTTATTTAGGTTTTTTTTCCAGCCAAAATTAAAGAAAAAATGAAAAGAAAAAAAATACTGGTATCTGTACAGGTCCAGAATTTCACAATTGTTCTAACCTATAGGGACAAACTATGACAAACTCTGTTTCCAATTAGGAAATGTGGCAACTATCACTTTTAACTGCCAGCTACAGCCACTGCCTCCCCTGCAGCAGACTGAGCTCATCCCACAAGACTGTTATGTGACATAAATTCTTAAACATCTAATTACCGCGATGATAATGATTGAATTTAGAAGAGGACACCAAATCAATACAGGAAAACATTTGCTCTATCTGCGTGGTTACAGACCAGTTAAAACTGTTGTTTCTATAAACCATCACACACAAACGCACATGCACACACACACACACACAAGCAGAAGAATACTATCCAGTGGGATAACCTTTAAAACATCAGATGGTAAAGGCAGAAAATGATTTATATGAAGATCTAAAATGTCTGGTTAACCTTATGTGCAGATAGCAGCGGGGTGTGCTTATTTTCATCATTAGTCATGGCACCATGTTGCTCCATAATACTGCCTGCAGTGCTGCTCTGTAATTGCCTGAGCTCTCAGGAGGTCTAACTGTTAAAACATACATCGATTGCAAGACAGTAGAAAACAAACGCAGGAAGAAGCCCTGTTCAGCTGAGACACTTGACACCTACGATGCTACTGGACCTTTACAAGGGCAAATATCACACCTCAGTGTTCATAACGTGACTTCTGGGCCTTGAGAAGCTGGCCATTTCTTTGGGGCAAAAGGCTAACCACATTACAGGCTAAAATCGATTCATTTTCTATTATTTCTGTTCATTTAATAAACTAAAATGTCTATTATGCTTAAATAAATGAAGCCCAAATAAACAAAGCTGGTTGCGCTGCCCTTGTGTTAAATAAAACTTCACCAGTAATAAAGGCTCATCTGACAACTGTGCGTAAACTCACAGGATTATCAACTCCCACCACAGTCAGTGACACGGTGCAGTGTGTCACACCACAGTCAGTTTGTGTTCACAGATACTGTGTTTAAGTCTGGAGCAACCTGTGGTTTTAACTGCCGGATGTTTCTGTCAGGCTCTCCCATGAGACAAGGAAACAGCTCTGCGCGATCACATGCAAGCACACAGAGCATACACACTGTAATCTATAATTCAGATCCTTTAACAACGTCATCATCCTGCTCGCTCTTAAGCCAGCTAGTGCTCTGAGCTACAGTACGCGGCACTAAATCCATTCAGATAGATGTAAGTGAAATACACTATTTAACAGATCCACTGCCCTTGACCTAATTAGAAAGCAGAAGTGATGAGCACAATGAGTGTAAATGTAACTATTTGAATTTGTGGTTAGTCTGTGAGCACGCAGGCTCTGTACTAACAATCACTGACCTTAAAGACATAAACAGCCGCCTATCTCCACTTGAACTGGACAGAATTACAGCAAAACAAACGTGAAGAAGTCGAGTGAAAAAAAATGCAACCAAAACTGATATAAAAAAACCCAACAACTTTCACTTCATTAGTTTCACTTCAGCAAAACACACAGTCTCTGAATCCCAAACGGAACCAAAACAATATCTGTATTTACGGTTTGAATCGGACAGCTATTGTTAAACCCGTAACTCAGAGAAACAACAAACAGGTTTGTAGTGTAAACCAAAGCTTTCAGGAAAATGCAGGTGCCACCATCATAAATCTGACAGACGCAACGTCCGTCTGATATAGACGGACGGCAGCGCTGTGCCGCACAAAGCCAGTCATCGTGCTTGGGAACGTCCGAGCTTAGTCATGAGCTTATTGTTCTAAATCCAGTCACCATGATTATGGTCCTCTAAGCAGCGAGGACGTGGCGGGCCCTATGACACCTTTGAAACGTCGGGTCAAGACCTCAGCAAAGTCAAACCAAACACTTTACCATCTTTATAAATGTGTGGTTCTCTAAGGCTAACACTGTATCAGTGTAGATAAGCTATACAGATGTTCCTAGAAGATAAACTTCTTCCTATTTACTGGTTTCATCTTCCTTGGTTTTATGTGTACTGCTTCCATTTGTTGTTTTTCCTGTGCTGATGGCTTTTATTCTGTGTAATGATGGATGATGGATGAGTTTCCCATTTAGGGCAATAAAGACTCAACAGAAGTGAACTGAGGCAGACCGCAATAAAAAGCAGACTTTTTTTTATGTGCTTCACACAAAAGGCATATACTGTATACCAAAGGCAAAAGTTCCCTTTTTTTTTTTTTTACAATTTTCTATAAGACGGATAATTATTTGAATAATAACAAAAGAATAAGTGCTGTCAATGTGCTGCTCAAAACCCCCCTCTGAAAGTCTGGTTTGAAAGTCAGATAATGGACTGTCGTTTGGAAGATTCCCGATCCTGCTAGACAAAGAGGAACCTTCAGTCATCTTTCAGTCACGTGAAGGAACAACAGAAGCAGTTGTGAGCCGTCGTGAGGACCTTTCTGTCGACATTTTCTGAATGCCTCAAGTTGGAAAATGTCACCGAACATAAGAGATGGGAGCACGTTTACTCCTCTGTACGATCAGAGCAATAGTTCTTCTACCAACTGGCATGAAGATCTGTTAAGAACAGATCCAAGAGATCCATAACATTTATTTATTTATAGTTTATCTTGATAGGGACAAATATATTACATAAACCACAGACTGCATCATTTACAGCCTAAGCTAGTTTGCAATGCCCATCCCTAGTTTGGCCTTTGAAACACAAAGAAAAACCAAAAGCAGCCACAATCTATAAAAAAACACACACATTAAGAGGCACAAAATATAAAATATGGTAAACGAGCTGGTTTGTAACAATGGAGGATAAGTAATAAAATGATTAAAAGTTGCTTCTTTATTGCAGGTTTCTTTGGTTATTGTTGCAACAGCTGCTGAGAAAAGATGAAGGGTAGTGTCTTAAAACAAGAGTGACATTACAAAAGCAGTTACATGATGCAGCTTGTTATGAAGATGGATATATTTCTGTATCTTCTGTGACAATGCATATTGTTTTATTAAAGTAAACCTGCACTACGTGTTATCCTGAGTTAGCAACAGTAATTAAAACTGCATTTTTGTGGCATGTCATCTGTTTCTTTATGCAGCGGTATTACACGCTTCTACGAATTCTCCACCACACAGGACCGTCCCTCTAATTTCTTCTGGCTCACAAGTGTGTGTGATACCATCTAGAAAATAAACAAACAAAAAAAACTTGCCTTTCTCATCTCATCCAAAATGCACTCTCAGATCAGTCACACAAAACGTCTCTCATTTCATGCTCCAGAAAAGAAACTGAGTTTCAGGAGAGGGGATTTTGCAATCAAAGGCAATGATTGCCAGAGAACTGTCAGAGAAATGCTGTGTGGAAAAAACAAGTTAACCTAAGATCAGTGCCATCAACAGGGGTTCATGACTCTCTGGAGACGCTTACAACAAGCTGAGCAAACAAACTAAACTAAGGATTTGGCATAAAACAAGCACAGTTTTAATTTGCGACTATTCTATTGGTTATAATACCAGTGTATTTATAACATATATTTAAATACAACTTATGGAGTGGTCATTATTAATTCAACATTACTGAAATGCCCTGGTTGACAATGCAGTAAATCTTTAGGTGTCAGTTTTAGGGTTCAGGACACTCTTACGTGCAGATTTGAAGAGCCGGGATCAAATTGACGATCTTTGATTATTGGAGGATGCGCTTTACTGCCTGAGCCACACCAGCCCAATGCTTCTGGTACCTGGTTTTTGCAGGCAGTCTCCGTCTAAGTACTAAACAGATCAGACAAGGTCAGGGGATTTCAGGGTTTTATGACTATCAGCACATAGGCTGCAGGATTTGGAGTCACTGCTCTGGTAGCTGACAGATACGGCAGCTCAGTAAAGATGTAAAAACCTAGGATCTCGTCCTTTTTATAGTATGACGGAACATTACATATACCAAAAAAATTCCCTTATGAAATATTAAAAGTGTAATACTGAGGTTCTGGCAGTCCAAAGAGATGTTTAAGTACTCTGAGTTTAATTTCTCCATTCTTTTAATGTTTGAGACCTACTGCAGACTTTACAGTCGAGCAAAGAAATCAGCTGATGCAGTCACAGTACAACAGGATAACAGGATTGTTCTACTTCCATAATCTTGCTTACTTTAAGAGACTGAAACACAACAGAAAAAGTGAATAACTGAATTAAGGCAACCACAAACTTACAGCACCAGTGTCCTTGAACAAGATGCACATTCCTACAGCCTGCAGGGCCTTTCTGTTAGTCAGGCTGGCAAGAACAAAGTCAAATTTCTCCATCAGGTCTCAACAAGAAGTCCCGAATTAAGGAGCAACTATCATCTATCCTGGCATTCGTCAAGCCAAGAAGCACAATACCGGGCTGTCAAGAGGGAGAAAGTAATCCCACTATCCCTCGCCCTGCTCTGTGAGATCTGAGCGGGATGAAAAAAAAAAAACAAACTTCAGACTACGACACTCAATATGTCAAGCACAGGAAGACCCAAAGCTAAACAAACCAGTTAAAAATAGGTGCACATTTAGAAGTCATTTTAAATTTCACGCTGGCTGCTGTTAACGTACACTAAATGCAAAGCAACACGGGCATTAACGGCTCATTACAGACAGGTAATACGATGAAGCATAACGTTAACAAGTGCTCTCGCAGGGCTAGAAAGACATTCTTGTCTGTGCTGTCACCACATTCATGGAACACAATATCGCATTATTGACCAGCGCGCCATAGCAAAACAAGTCCACTGATCCCCCCCCCCCCACCCCCCCCACACACACACACACACACACACACACACACCACATGTTGCATATTTAAAGTGGGCCAACAAAGGCAGACTCATGTTCTTATATTACATTACCGGGTCTTCGAGGACAAGTGGTGTCTGAATTTACAGCTGACTAATAATGCACGTCGATCAATACTGACCATTTACCTGCGTGGCTAAATGGATGTAGATCTCGTGTGACATCTGAAAGCAATGAGCAGCTCATCTGTTTAAAGTAGTCTTTGTCAGTTTTTGTTTTCAAAACAGCACAAACGGGACAGAGCCAGTGTGTCCGTGCTGCATAATACATCACCTATGCGGACCCGGGTATCACCTGCTGCAATACTCTTAAGAGCTATATTATTTTCTTATTCAGATAAGGTCCCTCTGCAGCTTTTTTTTTTCTCTCCTGGAGACAAAGCGTATTTGGATTTAGATGTTTTGCTTACTTTGTTGGGTGGTGTATGAAGAAGAAAAGTTCTCCATACTCTCAGTCAATATATTTTGACATCAAACGCCCTATTTCTAGAAAACAAAACAAGGCAAATGAGGTTAATAACAGAGAATGAACAAGTAGCATGCTGGTAATTACCAAAAACCCTTCATTAAAGCAAACACAAGGGATGGCCATGCATGAGTCATCAGACCGTCTGAACACTGCTTTAACGCATCGTGAACTTTGTACTTGCATTTCTCAACTAATTTAATGAGTCGGTGGCTGTAATTATTGTTTCATTTTATATTAATGACTTGGCAAAAAAAAGTATAACCAGAATGCAATGTGCCCCCTCAAATCAATCATTAAGGCACACAGGCTCTGCAAGGACATCATCTAAACGGGATGGGGGCACCTTCAGCAGGAGGGGCGAGCAGTACTGTATACAAGAGAATCAATAATCACAGCCGATCAAAGCAACCCCTATTCAAGAAGGCACCAGCCACAAGCTACAGATGCACTGAGCCCTCCAGCCTCCTCTGCTGCTCTTTAATTTATGTGATTGGAGGCTATTTTAAACAGCTGCAAAGTCACTGGCTGACCTTCAGTAGGGAAAAGGAGGCTAGATTGTGGAGCTGTCCTGTCAGTGACAGCAGAAGTTGGCTAACTCCTCAGTTAGTTTCATCACTGGCAGCACAATGCGTGCAGTAAAGGAGATTATGAAAGGAGATGGTGTTGTTAAGTAATGCTCCAGTGTGTCATGGGACAGCGGTCCAGCGGGACTGTGGGAGAAAGGATGGAGGCGCACAGTTAAAAAGGTGAAAATGTCAGTGACGCATTACGTCTCCATCATGAGCCTCACTGCTTTAATATAACACTGAAGCATCTGTGTTTTATGGATGGTTCATCACGATGACCTCTGTGATGATGATGATGATGATGATGATGATGATGATGATGATGATGAGATATTGGGTTACGCGGTTATCACCATCCCTGTGTGGTAATACTAGCAGCAGTTAGCTCAGTCAGCAGTGGCTAGGTGGTCATGTCTGACTGGTGATTCACTCAGGATGCAAATACAAAAGGATGAGACGCTGAGGTCTCCGTGTGAGTGGCTGGATGGAGGAAGAAGAGGCTCCACAGCCTAATTCAATATAGCATTGCTGGAGCGCGATAGTTTTCTCTAATATCAGCGAGACTGGCACTGAGGCTGCTTTGAAAGAGAGACAAGAAAAGCTGGATTTGCTTACCCCCAGATGCCGTGTGATGACCATGTCTTTACAGTTCTTGGCGCAGGAAACAATTGAGCGGGTCTCCCTTGACTGGGCAGAGATTCCCAGTTTCTCAGAGACAAGCGGCTTCCGTATGGGTCCACATTGGGTTTATCTGTTTCTTCGTGTTTTACGGCTTGCAGAGTATGAAGGCTAGAACAGTATGGAAAGTCAAAAAAAAAAAAAAAAAGTGCTGTGTTTGCCCGTTTCTTGAATGCGGGCTGTGATGATGCTCAGCTCTGCTCAGCTGCACTCCGGTCGCTCCTCCCTGCAGCAAGATTGGCTTTGAGCGGGAAGAAATCGCTGGAATGGATCGAGTACCGGTGAACGGTGGCTGATCACAAAACGCGGCCATGGAGTCACATAAAGCTCGGATTCGGAGTTGATTGCAACTTTGTTGCCAAGTGGGAAGCCGGCAGGAATGAGTGAGCTTCAATGGTGGCAAATGAGTAAAGTTTAAGGCAGGGGTCAGCAGCCTTTACTATCACAAGAGCTATTTCTGAGCAGGTTAGCCTATCAACATACACATCAAAAAAAATAATGCAGGTAAATGACAACCAAAAGGTTGAATAACTGATCCAAATTAAAGATCTTATTCAAAGTGTACTACTAACAAATATTTTGGAAACTGTTCCTAGTTTACTTGTTTCAAGAATTTTTTTCAGGATATTGTAGGCTACATAAAGACAGGACAGAAAAACAAAACAGTGCTCCCTGGTGGACAAAGAGTTTTGAAATAGCTTGTTATCAGACATACATTAACACCACCTGATGTATGACGGGCAACTTAAGCTACCTGCTGGCCCTTAATTTTAAAATTGCTGTGTTTGCACTTTTACATTTATTATTCTTTGGCAACACTTGACTGACTAAGGCACAGTTCATCAAGGACGAGTATAAAAGCAAGTACAGCAACTTGCAAAGTATGTGAAATGAGACACTGAGTTATAGCAAATTATATTTTCAGAGCGAAATTGAGCATTTCCATTATTACTTTTTCTAGCAAAAGAGTCAAAGAACTTATTTCACCACCGGAGAGAGGCTAGTAAAACAAAAAGCCAAGACAAGCATGTGCTGCAATCTCCCAGATCGTTTTCTTGATAGCAGGGTCAAAGGTGGATGGACTTTCACTCATTAGGTAAACAGAATGGCAACTCCTGTAGTGGAGTCCACGTAGCTCTGTGAATGTGCCACTTAGCTGCAGATAAAAACGAAAATAACTACTACAGTACAGCAAGTACAGTCTGTCAGGACAGTGTTATGTGTCTTCAAAGCCTTTTGGAAGCTTTGGCGTGATTACAAAACTGCTTTTTGCTGTACCTCATGAGGCCCTCAGCTTTGATACAATATATTCAGACTATAGATAAGATTTTTAGGTTAACATGCTTTTACAAAAAGACAGAAATCTCTATCACTAAACGTCTGTGGTTATTTGATTAAAAAGCCAGTTGATGCCTGCGCTAATTGGTCTGCATTATTTGCAACATGTCCCAGTGCGACACTTTGGAAATGTGAAAGGAATCCCAAAGAAGACTGCTACTGCAAATTAAAGACATAAGCAACTTTGTGTTTTGTTTTATTGCTCATTAGCATTTACTGCCAGCACTCCTTGGATTTTTCATACGACAGGTTTATGGAAAATGTTTTCTGTGCAGAACTAAACTGAGAGGCTTTCTGAGGACTCATGATAACCATAAACTAATCCCCTGTGTGTGTGTGTGTGTGTGTGTGTGTGTGTGTGTGTGTGTGTGTGTGTGTGTGTGTGTGTGTGTGTGTGT
>JAVDPK010002597.1:1269207-1284088 GCA_034780415.1 Cichlasoma orientale
ACACACACACACACACACACACACACACACACACACACACACACACACACACACACACACACACACACACAAAATGTCTACTGAGTAAATGAATTTCGACAAATCTGAGAGAACTACTTTGAGAACTTTTTTCTCCATAATGTGTCTTTTGTCATCTTTCCTTTTTTTTTTCTGATCTTAGTTTCAAAGACAGCATGGAGAAATCATCGTACTCAGACTGGCTCATCAATAACAGCATTGCAGAGCTGGTGGCTTCCACAGGACTGCCTGTAAACATTAGTGATGCCTATCAGGATCCTCGCTTTGATGCTGAGGTAACCACGCAGTGACAAACTGTATCTCCTAAAATTTACATCACTGGGATTTTTTTTCCTATGGAAAAAGTGAAATGATTACTGGGAATGTCAATGAAATACACCTGTGATGATTTAAAAAGTTGAGACTGCCAGTAAAAAAACAAAAAACAAAAGCCATACCTGATTTAGATCTGCCCACTGTCCTCTTCAGGGTTGTTTCCTTGTGCACTTTAGGACTTCTTTTACATGCTCCTGCTATGTTTGGACAAGTCCTTGAAACCCCTGTTCTGGCCACTTTCAGGTTTCCTGTTCTAAAGGGTCACTATGTTGTAGCCAATGTGTGGTGGAGCTCCACTGATGCAAAACTTCAACCTGAATTTTATTTTGGGGGAGGAAGTTGCAGGAGAGCCAAAACTGGCAAGTAGGGCAGGTGGCAAACAATGATTGTGTTTTCAAAGCACTGTGAACAGGCACGCTGTGGCGCACACCACGCTTTAGATGTTTTGAACCAAATGCTCTACCTCAGACACCTGAAGATACTACAGCAGTAGAACTTGACTATCTGGTGGGACGATTTCACGGTGCACAACCCTGTACGTGTTGAAGAAAACAACAAGTGTGCTCCTGGCTGCATTCTTCACCTGATGTGACGTCTTTAGGCTTCAACACTTTGAAACTGTTTAGTCTCTGGGTGGTAGTAGGGGCCCAGCTCTTGTTAGCAATGATGATTCTCAACAGTAAGGTTTGATTCAGAACTTGATGTTTGCCCGTCATGCAAGTTTGTGAAACTGTAAATGTGTACGTGTAAGAGGTCAGAACAGGACTCTCAGAGAGCGATTCAAACACAGCAGGAGCGCCGGCAGCAGAGGTGAACAAAGAATTTGCCTTAAATGAGATGAGTTCAATTTAAATCAGGTAAGGTTTTTTTTTTTTTTTATTGGCACAGGCTCTGAACTTTGAAAATAAAATGATGAAAGTGGAATTAGGGGCTTGGGTTGTGGACATATCCTGCACATCAAAGAGGCATCTCCAGTTCCATTCGTTACTGTGGCGGGATGATCATATGTTGTACATTGTCACACAAGTCAATAAGGTCATATTCAAGATGAAATTTCAAACAGGCGTGTTGGTGTGAGAGATGGTGTGAAACAAAAATTGAGATCAGTGTCTTTGTCTGCTCCTGAGCTGTATTGTACATGTACATGTACATGTATTATTGGCTATGTTGTGTCTTGAAGATCATTTCCTAATAATTTACACATTAATTGGACACTGAACACAAAGATTGATGTCTGACTCAAGTGTAGCCTGGATTCACCCACTTGTGATTAGCTCATTAAGATTAAAATGGCTGCCAGTCCTTACAGCTAATGAAGCCTCTTGAAAATGTCTTTATAGCTGTTTGTGCACGCGAAAGTACATTTTACAAAGTTGTCCTTTCTTGTCGCACTGCAGGAAATTCCCTACTTCAGTTTCACACTAACTGAAATCCTCTGTGGGGTTTAGGTGAGGGAGTGTGTAGCTGGCAGGTTAAAGGATAAGCACATTACCAATATACTACTTTGCATAGATGTGTTGTAAATCACCCCTAGAAACAACAACATTATTTTTGATGATGCGGCTCATCAATTGATGAGCAGAAGATGTTTTTTATGCCCGCTAATCAGTCATCTGCTAAAAACTACTGGCGAGCGCAGTCTCCCATTGATGACATATTACCATGTATACGATCAAACAAAACAGCACGGACAGTGTGCAGATCAGAGATGTATCCAATGTTTCTCACGTAAATTCTCAGAGTCAGAATGAAAGCGACTCGAGAGTAGGTTGATTTAATCAATGATGGACATACAAAAATGTGCATGGACATGTTTATTCCCAATATTGTTGCAGTTATTTATTGTCAGCAGATTACATATACTAGTTATACTACTATACTATACAACGCGCTTATGCACTAAGAACGCTATGTGCACAGTGATACATTATGTCGCGCTAGCGAAAATACGTTTAGGCGAACCCCTAACTAAATTTAGAATAGCTTCGGCATACTTTGTCACAATTCCATGAAATTTGGCAACAACTCAGCAGAGACCTTCCGTTAGCAGCCATAGGTTGAATGAACACACTGGCGGCTATAGTTTTCTAGTAGGATCGTCACCGTTTGGCATGCAAAATCCTGACAAAACCAGCGCTGCAAATCTCCAGAATCTCCAAAATGCAATAAAATCACTATTTTTCGTCCAATTAAAAAAATTCAAGAAGTCTTTTCATACCTGGAATGAGCCCTACCCAAAGAATTCATCAGAAATACGCTTTCCTGAAAAATAAATTTTGGTGTGGTATGACCACCCCTCTCCAGACAGCTGACAAGAACCAGCAACAGCTGGTTGTAAGCTAACATTATGCCAGCTAATGTTAGGCTTGAGTGTCCTAAAAATCACACTTTCCGTCTGATAAATAGTGTGATTACATTCTCACATCATCACTAAGCCTCAGAGTCCAACAATGTTAGATGCACTTCAAAAACAGTTTCAGCAACACTGGCTAACAGCAGCGCGTACAACAACGGTAACAATTACCAACAGAAAAGTCCTGGAAATCCTCAACAACTCATCTCACCATTTTTTAAATATAAATATATATATTTTTTTTAAATATATGTGCTCCACACTTGACATTATCAGGTAAACTGCGATCTGACAGCCTGCTCACTGGATAAACTCAATACAGAAGGGTTAGCCTTTTTCAGTTCCAGTTTCAGTTCACTTCTTTGTTTTAGGCATGGAGCTGACTTGCCGGGCCTGGGGGGGGGGGGGGGGGTCATGCGGCGTTCGAAATACCCTTAATGTCCCAATTTTTGTCATCAGTTCTGTGTTTGGAGTGGCTTTTTCAACCAGAACATTTTTTTTTGCAGCCTCCGGGTTTGTTGTCTGTGAATATCACATGTATCCTGGCTGAATACTGCAGATGAGTCAAAAATGTCCAGCAAAAAACCTTGAAGTCTCCGGATTAAACACAACTTTAGTACCAGGCACGTTTTACTTGGTCGCACCAAAATTGGTGACCTCGCTGGATTTGGGAATTCAAATGCTCCAATATTGTCCTTTAGCGCTGACTTGTCGCAATTCGAAGCAGCACAATGTGTGCCCCCGTCAAATAGGCAAAATCAAATATCACAAAAACACAAGAAACTTGACGATGATATATTCCAAGATCCACTGTCGAATACATGGTAATGGGTCATCAACATGGGGGTGGGGTTTTAAAATTTTTGTATCGGACGGCTCAATTCAGATGAACAAAATTGCTTGTAAAAAATTTAAAATGATACAAAGATGGTTGAAATGAATTTAAATCATCAAAGTAATACATAATCTAATTAACCCAAAAGCCATCTTAAGTATCTTAAGTAAGGGTGGCACAAAAGAAAACTGAAAGTGTATGCTCATTTATAATACTACCACTCTTGCTCAGCCCTGCTACCACCAGGCTCTCAATAAATTTAACAGAGATGGCAACTTTTTGATTACCAGTACATGCTGCCGTCTGTATTTCCTACATTTTCATATAGCATTCCTCTTCAGTTAGAGGTGAGGCATGTATACATAGTTAATACTCTTGTGGTGGTTTTATTACCAGCGCCCTGGATATCATTTTAAATCTTTCAATACTTGTGCCAATACTGCACTTGATATTCCGAACAGGCGCATTCTCTCAATGCCGCACTTTAAATAAAAAAAACATTTTTTTAAATCAGTCGCAAATGCTTCAGTTTAAGGCGGTAAATGCAGAATAGTTGGAATCTGTTTGAGTTTAGTGCACATCCTCTGTCCATGCTGATGCCCCACAATGGAATTTTAAAGAAAGTGATTTGGATCCACAGTCAATTTAACAGGTTTTTCTTTTGCCAGTTTTTGCATGATATTGATGACAAAAAGCCCCCAGACAGAAACCCCCCTCCAAAAAACACTGATCACATAAGCCAACTGTACCTCCACCAAAGGGAAAGAATTAGTCATGTTTAATACTAACAGCTTAAAATCAGAACTTAATATCACAGAGTATGAAAACGCATTTAATGCTGAATAATTAAAATGCTTTATCCTCTCACTTTCTGTAGGCAGACCAGTTCTCTGACTTCCATATCCGCTCTGTGCTTTGTGTCCCCATATGGAACAGCAATCACCAAATTATTGGTAAGTTAACAGATGGGACTTATTTTTGTGCTGATCCATGCAGTTATACTTGATTTTAAATAGAAATTAATCATACAAATTGTATATGTGGAGATGGACCATTATAGCTATATTACTCTCTATTTTGAAAAAAAACTTCTGTTTAAAAGCTATGGCTATGTGACTGCAGATACTAAAGGATAACTTGCAGTTAAGGAACTGAGTGGCTTCTGTGTACACCAGTCAAGTTTTCTATTGCAAAGACACTTTCTTTATGGACATTGCTTGGGAACATGAACAGTTGCCACAAAGAAGCACCCAGTGTCCTGAAATATAATTTTAAAGGCCATTTGTATTAATTTAACTGTCTCTGGTTGGAACCAATGGAGATAGGTCAAACCATAAAACATAATGCAGCACATGCATGCACCTTTTTGCTGCATAAGGCAGAGACTATAAGAGAGAGGGAGTTGAAAATTTGTTAAGCTGAGACTGCACGATTAGTGGCATGCTGCACCATCACACCACACTTAGAGGTGGAGTTCCCTTCTTCTGGCAGTGTGCTTTGTGTTTGTGAATCAGCCCCAGGCTAACACCACACTGACACTCTGATAAATCATTGATCTCTCGTCTGGCTTTGGTGCTGGATATTGCAAGGAGGAGCAATGATAGCTGCTCTATTCAGTCCACTGAGATCTGACGCAGGAAGCCATTAGTTTTATTTGAGTGCAAAGTGATCAGCATATCTGCTGCAGATGGTTGGTGAAGACCTGTGTGCATCTTTGCGTAGGTGTAAGTGCATTTGTCAGGGAGGGGAGAGGAAGAAGAACAGAAAGAGTGAGGAAGAAATGCAGTGTGTGGGTGGCACCTGAGGATCTGGAGTGAAAAACCATTATACAAACAAAGCAGCAGAAGATGAAATTCTCAAGTCAAGGATACATTCAGTTAGAAACATTGAAGCCCTTGTGTCATCGGCAAGGTTCCAGCCAACTCATGCAAAAATATAACCACAATAAGTACTTTTACGATAATTATGACATTTAATGTTAAATACAAAATGTAATTGAAATCAGTTAAAACTGACTTTAAGAAAGGCAGCTGGTTCACTAAGTATTTTTAATGATTTATTTTCCTGAATTTAATAAATATCTTTACAGAAGATTAAAGAAAAACAATGGCCAGGCTACTGCCCAGGTAAACTGAGGGAATAGCAAATTTTGTTTTTGATTATACTTAATTAGATTTTTATTTTTCATGTAGTGCACTGTGAACACTAGCTACTTATTTGTGTAGTACGTTTTACAGGGTAGTGTTGTCTCCTCCACCATGTTTGTAACATTTGACTGCCTGTTCTTAAAAAGCAAAAACTTCGACCCAACAGTTCTACTCAACTTTGGATCAATTTCTAAACTCTTTTTTTTCAAGGTGCTGGAGAAAACTCTCTTTCTTCAGCCTCAAACCTTTTTAGATCAAAACTGTATTACTGAAGTATTTCAATCTGGTTTTAAAGCCCATTACAGCACTGAAACTGGACTTTTTAAAGTTTAAATTGCCTTTTAACCTTTACTGACTCAGGGTGTTCTGCTATTTTAGATACTTTGATACCATAAATCATGGAATCCTGGTTTTACGGTTTAAATTGTATTTAACTGGCAGAAGCTTTTCAGTTAGGCTGGGTGACACATCATTCTCAAAAACTCTGCTCTCATGTGGGGTTCCTCAGGGGTCAATTCGTAGCCCAGTCCTTTTTTTGAATTTATAGTCATCTGTTAAGTTCAATCGTGAGAAAGCATGGAATTTCATTTCACGTTTATGCGAAAAATTAAGTTTTTATCATTTGTTTGTAAGTCTTTGCACGGGTTGGCGCCTCCTTACCTCTCTGATTGTTGAACCTTTTCTGGCATTATTAGGTTAGGGGTAGGAGATTTGTGTGCAGCTCTTATGAGACTAAGAGTGGGCACGGACATTATCCCTGCACCATTAAAGTTTAACAGTTCATTAATTTGCTGCCATTCAGCATCTGGTGAATATTCCCAACATGTTGTTGTCTTTCCACTATATTCTCTTAAAGTTCTTCTTCTAACAGTTTTTTTTTCTTTTTCGTTACTCTGGGATGTTCTATAAGAGCTAAAGTTAATTAACTTTTCTAACATGTAGTCCAAATTATAAGGAAAAACTACTGGAATTTTTTTCTTGATTTGGAGAAAGTGTTGTAGGAAGCTTTGTGAAAAATGACATTAAAACTGATGTTTTAAGCCAATCAAGTGGAGCTTTGACTTAAAGAGTGCAATCTTAGATATATAGTTTAAAGGTGCGCTGGCTGCGGCTCAAAAAAACTCCAAAAAAACTACATCCTGTATTACCAGCTACTGCATGAAGATGACTTTGAGTGTAGGTTAGTTATTTGATATATTGTGGATTAATGTAGTGCTGAGCTGGTTGCAGCTTTGTGAAGCTTAAAACAAAATTTGATACCCCCTCCATCGATTGATTACACTGTGCAGTCGCACAAGACCATAGGTCTGTTCGTCTATGTAAAAACTTGCATTAGTGCTGCAATTATCGTGAGTCTGTATTTCTTGTTTTACTTTTTCTCATAATGAAGCACTTGTGACACTAGGAATATGGCCTAGTTAAAGATTATGCATTGGCCACAGGGATGTATGCAGCCTATTAGTTTCCCTATGCTTGGGGCCACCTATCCTGCAACTTACCACAAATTACAAGCTCATTACAGAGGGAGCAATTGTAGATTTGAGAAAACATCTGCCATGCATTATAAATTTAATGGCGCCATAATGAAAATTGATCATAGTTGCATTGTAAATTCATTTCACACTATTCACTGAAATTAACACATAATCCCATTGACAGGTTTCTTTGACCTCCTAGAGATAAATAAAAATTGTAATAATGTGGAAATAAAAGTCACTCAATTAATTAGATGTTCACGGTTTATTGCGGGATCCCTTTCTGTTTTGATAAGCTGATGAGAGAAGCCAGCTAAATGTGGAAGACTGCTGTGTTTAATCCCACTACAGCATCGCGGAGAATAACTGGATTTTCTGTCAAAGATAACATTAACTATTTGGCACCTTCAGCACTGCTAATATAACCACATATCATCTTTTAAGTTATTTTCTTCTTCTGTTTTCACTGATTTCCAATAGTTTAACACAACAGATGGCTCTCCTGCATTGCAGATTTTTTTTTTCATAAACCACATTTATATGCTCTATTGTTGTATCTCGCCTTAATTTCTTTAATAATTCATAATATTGATCCTCTTTGGAGCAAGGTTATACTAGTCCGCTAGTATCACCCTCAAAGCATTACTGCTCCACTATCGGTATGGTATGGATAAACTTATCTTGTGTAACAGGTGTGGCCCAAGTGCTGAACAGGCTCGATGGGAAACCCTTCGACGATGCAGATCAGCGTCTCTTTGAGGTATTGCACTTGCTTCTGTATCTTTTCAGCATCAAATATTCTGTAAACATTTTGTAAACCATGGGAGTCTCTGTTTTTATCCTTTTCTTAGGCATTTGTGATCTTTTGTGGACTGGGCATCAACAACACCATCATGTACGACCAGGTGAAGAAGTCCTGGGCCAAGCAGTCAGTGGCTTTGGACGTAAGAACACAACATTTTTATATCCTCTTATAATTGTAAAAATACTACTATGCAAACTGCTTGACTTGTGTTTATTTTGTACTTGTGAGTCCTATCGTGTTTATTTTTCCGTTCCATTCACTGTAATGCCATCTTTACTTTACTTTCTAATCAACATATGTTCAGGGGTAACACATTTACCCAGAAGTCACAGCAAACAACAGCTGCTACATGGAAAATATAAAGCCTCTTCTTACGTATTCTCTCTCAGGGGTCTTTTGTACTTGGCTCCTCTTTTTTGTCTCATATTTCCAGAAGAATGTACGCATAAAAAAAGTGCTGATCTCTCTTCGTAGATAACCTTCTCACAAAGGTTTTATTGAAAATTAATGAGAGGCAGTGAAAAGCAATCCCTCATCTGCCCTGCAGTATGAAGCCATTCAGCATTATTCAGCCTTTACAGTATGTCCTTAGATTACAATAGGGAGCTTTCAGGTGCATTATGGTAGTTAGCACCACTGTTTCCAAATAGGACAAGTAGAGAACAGATAGAGACACAGAGTGAACTAATATGTTGATGCACTGCATCTGGTAGCACTGAATAAACATGATCAAATAAGCAACTGCAGGCCTGTGCAAAGTATTTCTCTCGGGGAATGAGCGGAACATGGCGATGGAATCAGCGCTGACATTGCAGCTCTTGTAGACTGTTCCAGATGTGAGTGTTAACTTCATTATCTGGGTGATCCACTAAAACGTACAAACGTGCAGTATTTTCAGCTGCAGCAACAGCTGTGCTTCTTGCAGAGTCTTACAGGTAATGACTTGAAAAACACACTGAGTGACACTGTCCCATCATTTTGCAGGTTTTGTCGTACCACGCCACTTGCTCCAAGACTGAAGTTGACAAATTCAAGGTAACAGATTTTCACTGTTGGCATCATTACATTTGTGACAGTAAAACCTTTTTTTTCCTTCAGGAGTTACAGTTGTGGGTGCAAATTGGCCACTGTACTTCTACATCAGGGTTTAGAGAACTGTTTACATGCTGTACCATATCCTACCCGCTGCTTGCAGTTGCAAACAAACTGAATATTTAGTTAGGCTTTTTGGCTAAATAAACCTGGTCAGAATAACTGTCACACAGTGGAAGAAATCACCTCCTTATAGGGCATTCCTATAAAGTGACATCCATAGGCACTATATAAAAGGTGGAAGTGACAATCCAATAGCTGCTTAAGTCGCGTTTTGAAGTCTCAGTTTTGATAAGATGGAAGTTGCCATCAGTTATTGGGAGCTAGAGGTCATCATAGCCTTCAGAGACGGTCATATCATTTGAAACAGCTTTGTTGAAGGTGACCAGTGATCACTTATTCAGCCCTGATTCTTTTGGACCTTAATGCCGCTTTTGATACAACATTCATTTGGCTCACCTTGAACACTGGGTTGGCATTAAGGATACAGCTCTTCACCGGTTCAGTTCTTATCTTAAGGATAAGACTTTCTCTGTGTCTCTTGGCTTTTCTCACCCTCTGCCCCTGTTTTTTGTGGGGTCCCTCAGGGGTCCATCCTGGGACCAATACTCTTCTTTTTGTGTCTGCTTCCACTTTGTAATATTATTATGAGATATAACATTTCCTTTCATTTCAGTGCTGATGATTCACACATATATCTTCCACTAAAATATCAGGATTCCCTACAGCTTCTACTGGTCTTTCTTGAAGACATTAAAAGCTGACTAATAACCGCTTCTATCTAAACAGTGACAAAACTGAGGTTATCATCTTAGGTCCCTTCAAATCTACTTTTGCTGCCAATTTAGGTAATCTTACCCCATGTATAAAATCTCTTGCAAAAGATCTGGATGTTATTTTTGACTCAGCGCTTTTCTTTGACAAATTTGTTCTGTTGTCATAAATAGTTACTACCAATTAAGTCCAATCAGCAAACTCAAATCTTCTGTTTTTTCCTGATCTTGAAAAAGTCATCCATACCTTTGTTGTTTCACATCTGGAGAGTCTGTCCTCCTTAAAAAAAAATTAACATTTGGTCATTTGTGCAGGCACGTTTTTACGATCAATACCCAAGTTTTGAAACAAAATTAAGCTACCTAGCGGTCATACACGAAAGGACGGGTGATTAAATTGTTCATTTTTTCAGGCAAATTCTGAAGAAATGCATAAATATGGATTTTCTCATATTTCTGAAAAGTCTATAGGGATTAAATGGCATTAGATGTGACAGGAAAAGCTTAAACATTGGTCTGGTTCTTCTATCATGCTTTTCTACTATACCTCAGCACTCAAAGCGCTTTATGCAATATGCCTCATTCACACCCATTCATTCAATTCACTTCAGTAACTTGCCCAAGGAAGCTTTGGCATGGAGACTGGAGCAGCCAGGGATTGAACCACCAACCTTCCAATTATTAGGTACCTCCTGAGCTATAGCCACATTACGCACTGCCGTGACACATGAAGCCACATGTGGGGCGCTCATCTTGGAAATGCTCATATGGGTTGTTTTGGAACAAACACCTGATATTGTCATTGAGATTGGAGGATATGCTGTGTCTGGATTACTGTACCTATACCTAGGTCTGCAGATGGTGCAGAATTCAGCAGCAAGACTGCTGACTGGTGCTAAAAAATATGAGCACATCACTCCAGTCCTGCCGTCGTTGCATTGGCTTCCTATTCATTTTAGAATTCATTACTGATTAAGGCTCTTAATGGGCAGACCCCAGTTTATATCACCAATCTCATTAATTTACATTCAACTCCCAGGACTCTCAGATCTAATGGCAAAGATCTCTTACATGCCCGAAGGTCACGCCTCAAAAAAAAGGGTGACAGAGCATTTGGAGTCACTGACATAAAAAGAGTGCCTTCAATCTCTGCTTTTAAACCTAGGCTCAGAAACCACCTTTACTATCTGGCCTTTTCAGCCCACTAATCACCCATATGCTGTTACATCTGTAACTCTGTCCCCTGCTGTCCTGTGGGTGTTGTGGCCGTTATGTTCCTGCTTATTGTTGATTGACACTTTTCAGATTTAGTTTTCTTTTTATTGTAATTGTGTGTATATAGGTATATTAACTTTGTACAGCACTTTGGTCAGTGAAAGCTGTTTAAATGTGTTTTATAAAAAAATGTTACTTACTTACTATCACATTTGGAGAGGGAGGTGGAATACTAAATATCACCAAACGCTAACAAGTTTGGTTAGCAAGCTGCACCCATAGACTGTTAGGGTTCACTGCACAGAGACAAAGGCCTGGTAATTACTTCTACATGACAAATAAAATACTAAACTTTGACTCACCAAAAGACCAGTTGTTGGACCAGAGTCAACTACAATTAACTGCAAAACGACCCATTTTATTTGTCAGATAAGTGCATTTAAAATGCTTCAAATGTGTGAAATTACTTGAACATGGGTGGAGTGTTAAATTATCAGACAACACTGGTAAGCCTGGTTAGCATGCTTACTATTGCATCCATAGACTGCAAATATAAGCTGTATGGGTTTATCACACAGACACCGATACCTGCTAATTGATGGTAAGTAACATAAAAATAAAATGCCATAATTTCCCCCCAAACTAGATTATGCATTAGAAATCCTCCAATAAGCAGCAGCACCACAAACCTAGTGGGGAGGTCCTGCTTAGAGACAGGCAAACCTGACAGCTAGCAGCTATAGCCAACTGTATTTGCATCCACCTGCCAGTCAGTCTAATTTAAACACTCACAAAGAGGGAAATTATCTAAAAACGACCAAAGGTGGGCATTCTAAATTGGGAGTCTGTGGAGACTGACAAGCTTTTGGAGCCACTGTTGAGTGGATACTGGAGGAAACAAGTGAGGCTGAAGCAAACAATCACAAAAGGTGGGAAAGAAATGAAACAAAGACAGGAAGTAAAACAAGAGAAAAAAGTCTCGAGAGAGGCTTCTTGATGTTGCACTTAATGTCTGTGGTGGTGCAGATAATTACCATAAACTAATGTTTTGTTCTACTAAGTGTTGTCCTTAATGTCCAGGCCTTAGAGTTGATGATTAAGACATATGAAATAAAATAGCAACATTAAAGGCGCATTACAAAAGTTTGATGTGAGGTAAACTTTTACTGATGCAAAAAGCTTTTTCACAGGAAGTCAAGATAATCACAATGTATTCGCTTTCCTCATAGGCCTTTTAATTAAGATATATATTTTTCTAATTAAATAACAATTTCTTATTAACTTTAATGAGAAGGGGGAAAAAAATCTATGGCAACAGAGAGGAATTATTGGCAGCCTGTCTTCTAGACTTCAGCCTCTCAAAAGAACTGCAGCAGCGCACAAGCATAAATAGGAGCCGAGAATTCCCCAGTGAATATAAGCTAATTGCGGTATTTCAAATGGATTACTTCAATCAATAAGCATTCATTCACAATGCATTATTGATAAAGATGAAAATATGGAAAATGACTACATTTTTAATTGGCAGGACATTTCTGAAAAATAGATATGACCTATTTTCCTGCACTTTCTTGTTTAGGATTTTCCCCTGTGGCCATTATTGCATAGTAGGATCCCTGCTCTCTAGTGTGCCTGTGTGATCTTTCAGCCCCCTCATGCAGCACTGCTCTCTGCTTCTGCCTTTCCCTCCACTTTCTTTCGTAACTGCTCTACATAAGGAGCCTTGTTGAATACGCTTGCCTGGGATTCCACTGGTGTGCGAAAAAGCAGTGGCAAACAAACCTGGCTGACATTTCATAACCCGGGGCTGTGAATTAAGAAGAGAAGAATACCTGCTGACCAGAAAGGCAAATGTTTGTGCAGGAAACATTGGACTGGTGATTGTTAGTGAGGGAGAGAGAGGAAAGAAAAACGCAGCTTTACAAAAACAGTAACTCTGCTCAGATACATTTGACTGCAAAGCTCAAAATGCTTCAATTATAAATCACGACTTTGGTCAGTAAGGGCATATCCTGCTCAGATAGACATTGTGCTCATTAGAACCTATTAAAGTTAGAAGACATGCTTTAGTATGAATATGGTTAATTGGAATCTTGTGTTTTTGATTGAATAACAATGAAAAAAGCTGCAGCTGATTATTGTTGCTACATTTGTCAGAGAGCTCTGAAAGTAAACAACAGTGAAATCTTCCAGTAGAGCCCCCTCATTAATCTTAAACCTCTCCAAATGAGGCCTCAGGGTCTTAATTAGCATGTCTTCATATTTCCGTATAACATCTGAAAATGGCACAGCATCCTCTGACCTCTTCATCTTCATTTCTGCTCTTTGAACTCATATTCTCATTCTTCCCGTATGTTTTCTCCCACCGTGGCGAAACAGGCTGCTAACATCCCCCTGGTCTGCGAGCTGGGCATCGATAAGCTCTCCTTTGATGATTTCTCTCTGGACGTTGATGCCATGATAACAGCAGCTTTGAGAATGTTTATGGAATTGGGAATGGTGCAGAAATTTAAGATCGACTATGAGGTGAGGCCACTGAATTTCCCTGTCTTATTTCCTGTGCTTTAATACTTGATTGAGTTTGCCCCGAACACTGTTTTGTACCCACACGACGACTGCTGACCCATGTGCTCATCTCTCCGCCTGTCTTCCCCTCCAGACACTGTGCAGATGGCTGCTGACTGTAAGAAAAAACTACAGAATGGTTCTCTATCACAACTGGAGACATGCATTCAACGTCTGCCAGTGCATGTTTGCCATGCTGACGGTAAACATCACGCTAACTTTTGGTCAGCTTCTGTTCTGGTCAGCAACAGTTGCATCAAGGCATTGACAATTTTCAACAAAATCTTCCTACAGTTAGTGGCAAGAAAAGAAATGCTTTGAGAAAGAAGCTCAGCTGATCTGAGCAGCAGTGATGAAATGAGGGCTGTTGCCATATAGACTGCAGTATAAACTGGGGGGGTTGCTGTGCCAGGCACCACTTGTTTTTGGTATTTTTGTCTGTTTTTTTGTTAACAATATTACAGCAAAACTACCAGTGCAATTCATATAGAATTTGCATGAAAGGTGGCCAGTGACCCCTAGATTACCTGAATCAATTTTTGCCATAATTGGGTGAAGGTGAAAGAAAAAAAAAAATCCAGAAAAATTGAAAAAAAAAAACTTTAGCCCTCTGGAGTCGACGGACATGCCAGCGTGTCCAAATGACATCGTCGATTTAAGATGACATGGCAGCAGGTTGCCGCCTCGGTGAGTCTCTGTTTCAATGAAAGTGCGGACTTCAAACTACATACCGCTTTTTAAATTGTGTCGATAGACCAAGTAGAACCAGAGTTATGATCAATAATTTATGCCATACTTTTTTCTGTACATTTTCCTCATGTGTGATGAGTGTTTGATGCAGGAAGAACGGGTAAAAAATAAATAAATAAATAACATCCCCTTTCTATTGGTGGAAAAATGCACCGCATCAACCAATCAAAAAATTATATAGCAGCATCAGCATTTGGTTGCTGAGCAACAGGTAAAAGTTGTGAAAGTGACAGGGGCGAAAGAGAGACAGCAATATTGATAGTGTGTTTTGAAATTAGAGCGATTTGAGAGATTTTAGCATTTTTGGCATGTATGGTATGGTTTTTTTTTTTTTTTTGGCATGTATGGTGTGGGCGGCACGGTGGTGTGGGCGGCACGGTGGCGCGGTGGTTAGCACTGCTGCCTCACAGTTAGAATACCATCTGGAAGGCCTGGGTTCCATTCCACCTTGGCCCAGGCCTCTCTCTCACTGTGTGGAGTTTGCATGTTCTCCCCGTGTCTGCGTGGGTTTTCCCCG
>JAVDPK010002597.1:1286075-1306185 GCA_034780415.1 Cichlasoma orientale
CACACACACACACACACACACACACACACACACACACACACACACACGCGCGTATGTGTTTTCATCTGCAGAAGGCTGCAGTAGTGCAGCCCAGATCAGCAAGAGTCAAGTGGGAAGTTATTTAAGGCTTATATAAGAGTCTGCTTAACAAAGAGACTGTAAACACTCCTGACTCTGGGTGCATTTAGTTTACCAGGTTAAAAAAATCTAGTAAATTACTCAGTATTTTGCGCCCTCGTCGAGGTTATTATAGTGAAACCTCATTTTCAAAAAGTTGGGATGCCACGGTAAATGTAAATATATGAAATGTTAAAAATGAGAAATTTTATTCTTGCTCATTATCCTTTTGATGCCAGCAACATGTTTAAAAAAAAGGGAGGTTGTTTATCGCTGCGTTAGAGCAGTTCTTATTTTAAGAACCCTCTGTAAATGTATAGCAGCGGAGGAGATCGGTTACAGTAGTTTTGATGGTGAAATGTTTTCCCGTTATTCTTTCACATTGGATTTCAGCTGCTCAACAGTTTAGGGTTTCCTTTATTGTATTTTAACTTTCATAATGCACCAAACATAGTCAAGCCGTGCACAGCAGGCAGCACAGGCACCTTTACTGTGGAACCATGTTATATTAATACTTCAAGAATGTGGTTTAGTATTCTTTTGCTGAAATAAGCAAAGCCTTCTATGTATAAGACTTTAACAGATGACAGCGCATGTTTCTCCAACACCTGGATATATTGTTAAGGACTTCCAAGTAGAAGAAACTGTTCAGTGAAGCAGCGTTCAACAGTGTACAGTGGGGGCATTTGGTGGGTGTGCAAGTAAGCAGTGTACAAACCCATCATATTATAACCAGCAAAGACAATGAATCAGTTCTCATTACTGTTACGCTCGGCAAACATTTATTTATTTATTTATTTTTTACATCTTTTTTAGCCTTTCGTTTCCCATGCCTAAACTTTAATTAAGCATGTTGCTAGCATTAAATTCAAATTTTGAATTTTTTTTTTCAAATAACAAGAAAATTTGAATATATATTCCTTTGGCTGGTGCTAAATCGGATCAAGGTGGCAAGTGAAATATCATTATGAAGCTGTTGTAACTATAAATACAGGTTCCCACAGTAACACAGATTAGTTGTAACAAACTGACCGAAAAACTCTCTAAAACTAAAAGTCGACATTTTATCTAATGATACTTGTTTCATATTGTATCTAATATAGACTACAAGTCCTGCTGCTATCTGACTCCACTGTAACACTGAATCTAGAATGGAAGCTCACAGGTAACACAGGCTCACCAAAATTGGTAACAGAAGAATGGAATAACATCTTCTGGTCGGATGAGTCTAAATAGTTGCGGTGCCTTTTGGATGTTAGGGTCACAATTTGTCATAAACAACATGAAAGCATGGATCCATCCTGCCGTGTAACGGTTCAGCCAGGTGGTGGTGTGTGATACTTTCATGTCAATGTGGACCAAAACCTCTGAGGAATGTTTGCTAAATCTGTACCACAAGGAATTAAAGTAGTTCTGAAGGCATAAGGGAGTCAAATCTGGTACTAGCAAAGTGTACCTAATGAAGTGGCTGGTGGGTGTTTATTCATCCAGACTAAGAATTCACATTTGTCAGACTCACATTAGCACGTACGTTCATTTTTACTGTGGGAATTACACACAAAAATGAATGCTTAATTATACATTTTAAATAAAATTTGAAGACATTGCTAAAATGTGGGATATTTCACATTTGAAATCCCGAGCTCACGTGCCTCCTTTTTAGCAGTGTCACTTCTCTCGGGTATTCTTTTTAGAAACAAAATCAAATGATGATCATATTCAGTGTGAAACCTCTCAGTTTGCAGTGCTGCAGTTTAGGATATGACTCTCAAGCTGTTTTCGGTATTGTGACAGTTGATGACAGGTTGCAGAGAGAATTGGTGAGGAAATCACATCAGACTCAATCAGCTTCTCAGCATGTGTTGAATCCTGATCATGTTATCCCTCATTTTTGATCCCAATATGTGTGCTTCTCTGTGTGTGTGTGTGTGTGTGTGCGCGTGTGTGTGTGTGTGGCAGGACAGGCTCAGCTCTCGCTCTGCTTTATGGGACCTCTGCTACACTGGAGCACCACCACTTCAACCATGCTGTCATGATCCTGCAGAGTGAGGTGGGCTATGTTCTTCTATCTGCTGCAATGCAGTTACCATAAATGTTCTGCTAATGCGTGCCGCTGCATGTTGAATTTGTGATTTCAAACACCTCTTACGACCAACTTATTGTGCCCTTGATACCCTTCCCACTTGGAGACTCCGTATTTTGAAAGTTTATGTGCTTTACTTAAACAAACCCACCAAAAACCAGACTAATCAGAAGCACTCCTTAGTAAGACAGATCAACAGTAAGCATTCAGAATGAGCCGACAGTTTAAATTGGTTTAAATTGTTGTCAGTATATACAGAGAGGAGGTCAGAAGTGAGGAACAGCAGTGAGTGTCTGCAGCCATCTGTAAAACATGGTGGAGGCTCTGTCATGGTTTGGGGCTGTGTTTCAGCCAGAGGTGTTGGAGTCAAAATTGATGGAATTATGAATGCAGAAAAGTACCATCGGATTTTGTTCCAGCATGAAATACCATCTGGAAAGCACCGGCAACAGCCTGGAGACTATACCTAAAGAAATGACAAGAACGCTGCCTAAGAGAGTGCAGGCTGTACTGAAGAATAAAGGCGGTGATACCAATTATTGACGTTTAAGCTCATTAGAATTGTGCAAACTCTGCTTTTGCCTTATAGACTGTGCTTTTGCTTGTACACGTTTGCACGTTTCAACAAATCGCTGCACTACTTTCCCGTTTCTCTATCAAAATATAAAGAAATGAGGGGTGGCTCAAGACTTTGGCACAGTAATGAGAACTAAAAGATTTACACCAGTCACATAAAGTTGCAGCCAGTAGACAGTTATCCTAACCTAATAACTAGAAACAGGGGGAAACGGCTTAAATTGCTCTATTCAAAGTAAAAGTTAGTTTAGTTAGTTAGTTTAGCGATTTCGTGGTACTATAAGGGTGTCAGCCAACCGACAGAGACTTGAGGACAAATGCTGTATTCCTGCTGATAGCAGATGATGACTGGTTATTATATTAACAGAAAGGGCACTGATCTTCTTATCTGTCAGTAAGAAAGCAAATAGGTGCACTCCCTAAATTGTCAAAGTACACTCTTGAAGTAATGTGACTTGTACCTACATTTTACCATGACCATACTCAACTTGTGTAGAAGTCATGTGTTTTTCTGCTGTCAAACTCCTGTGCAACTAATGTGGCTCTTTGCTCTCTGGCAGCCCAAATGAATAAAAAAAGTGCTAAAGGCCATTTTTCATTAAAAAAAAAAAAAAAGGAGTTTCTACTCACAGTGCTTGAAGGCAGCCAAGCGGTGTGCATTGTCTGCTACACGTGAGCGAATAAACAGATAGCTCATGCTGCCCTCAAATCAGTGTAATTACAGAGATGATGGATTCGGTGGTAATTGGTTGAGAGAGACATTTTACCAGGTGACTGGATTTCGTGAAGTTGTAATTGAAGACGTTTCGAGGGAGCAGCTGAGGCGAGGCTTAGTGGTAGTTTCCACAGGCTTCATTATCATGGTGCTGACAACACAGTAAGCTGACAAATGTTTGCTTGGAATATCATAATGGCGTGTGTTGATACTGGGGTTGAACTACTGTTGTCCTTAGTTCATTAGCATATAAATGAACAGCGGGGCTAATTCAAGTCGAAGCTAGAGCTCACATTCAATCCGCCAGCCCGCACAAACCATTAATAAAATTGTAAACTTTTAAAACGCCACTCACTTCCTTTGTATCTCTCGGTTCCCGCTAGTCATTCTATTTCGGTCGCCTCCCTCCTTCATCTGCTCCAGTTGTGACAGAATGAGAGATGTCCTTTGTGTTACTGATGTTACGCAGTTCAATATTTCATAGGAACCCATGAGCTGATGAAGGGAATTACAAGCACGTTGGCACAGTTTTTAGAGTTGAATGCTCAGGTTGTGGAAGGGAAAACGTTGGTGATCAACATTTAAAAATCTTTGCTAATTACAAACCATCCTTTAGAGGAGAGTGGATACAATGTGATCACTTTTATTATAACTGTTCTTTCTACCCTTACGGCTTCATTGTGCAAATAGGGGCTTTATTATGACGTTTTGACACATCATTTGTTCCCTTGTTCACCTCTCCCAATAAAATAGAAACTCTTCACAGTGGTGTAGTTTTATATGGCTTTTATTTCCATATGAACTGACAATTTGGTCAGAGATTTAGGTGAGTTAGTGGTTCAATGGTGGCCTCGAATCTTAAACTTCAAACAGAGACGAGGGCCGGGTGTAGTAAGCACACTTCTTTCAAATTCCCTGATTTTTAAACTTCTCCACTCTTCAGCTCTTTCTGGTGCTGACATACAGAACACTGGCTGTCTCTCTCTAATACGTGGACCCGTATAAGTAAAATGAAACTGAACTGAAGGTCACAAAATGCCCTGTATATGTTTTTCCACATATGTAATAGCACCCCTAAGACCTGAACACAGGATTTTGTTTCTTAAATTGTTGGACTTCCCTTTTAATTGGGACACATTGCACTGTGGATTTAAGCAGAAAGTAGTGGGCAGGCCACTGGCTTGATTTTTTCCATTATGAGTGCATTATGTTGTGCACTGCACAAAAGTAACACTTCTTATTGTTAGTAGTACCAGTAGAAACAGTATTATTAGTACTGGCATACAAAATTAGTGGAATTTTTTTTTCTTTAAATCACAAAAAAAGCTGACGCAGCAGTTTAAAAGTCTGGGATCAGACAAGAACAGTGGTTCTCATTCCTAGAATTCGTTTTGATGTCTCAATATGTGCCATAGTGAGACATCTCACTCGTGCTACTCTGAGAACCGGGGTTACGCAGTTAACCTAAAGTTTCCTTCATCTCTGTGTCACCTTTCTAGTTGACAAATGCTTATTTTGGCATGTAGCTGGTAACTAAATTTAGTCCAGACTTTTGTTGAAGGCCACATGACAGCAAGCCCAGATGAGTTTGAATTATTTGAAGTTGACATTTGGGAGTAAAAATCAAATATTAGTCATTATTGTCGTGAAAGAAAAAATTAACTGGACAGGAAATATTAAGATAATAATTTTTGTAAGATATTCCACACTATCATGTCAGCTGCTTTAGGTTGTATATCTAGTGGCACATTTTTGCACATCTTAAAATCATGTAGCAGATCACAGAAATGGGACTAATGCTTCATGTCTAGGGACAGTAGGCTCTTTGTGTGCTTTTAGAAAAGTGTCATATGCTTTCTTTATCATGCTGTCTCTGTGTGTGTCTCCACAGGGTCACAACATCTTCTCCAACCTCTCGTCCACAGAATACAGCGACCTCATGCAGCTGCTGAAACAGTCCATTCTGGCCACAGACCTCACACTTTACTTTGAGTATGTTCTGCTTAAAAAACAAAACAAAACCAAAAAATATTGCTTATTAAACTGTTAATGAGATGTTCACAGAGCCCTGACAAATTTACAGTGAAGTACACTGACAGCCACAGAGCCTGTATCTGTGCACAGCTTGCAATGGGTTTCTTTTAGGTAACACCGCCCCCTTGTGGCTTTTATGTAACTTACATGCGCATATGAAGATTTCTTGTTTTCATTCAGGAATAGAAACATGTTCTTTGAGCTGGTCAGCAATGGAGAGTACAACTGGAATGTGAAGGCACATAGAGACATGTGCAGGTAATCTATGCTTTTGCCTTTTTTTAAAACAGATGCATTCAAATTAGACTGAATTCAGTTTAATGCTGCCTAAAATAAATATGTCTTCTCAGATCCATGATGATGACAGCGTGCGATCTCGGTGCTGTTACCAAGCCCTGGGAAATATCGCAAAAGGTGACAAATACAGTGCGAACTCTCTTGCGCATGTATAACACAGGCAACACAAGTATGGATGTATTTCAAAGCATTTTGAAGAAAACGTAAAAACGTTTAACGAGCTGCTGCTCAGAAATTGTGAGAATCTGCTGCTTTTCTTTGACAGATATAGTCACTCGAGGCGTAATTGGCGATTAATCACTTAGTTGACTGAATTAGCACATTATTGGATTCTCACTCTTCAGGTGGCTGAGCTGGTGACGAGCGAGTTCTTTGAGCAGGGCGACAGAGAGAGATTGGAGCTGAAACTCACGCCCTCCGTGAGTAAACTGAGCCAGCTTTGGTTTTGTGCCTTTTTTGCAGTTTCTCTCCCCTCTGTGACCTCTAAGAGCTGATGATGCTGAAGATAGATTTTCGCTGCAGTGGCTGCACATACCGACTTTTTAGGGAACGCGAGAGCTCGCGTCTCATAATGTGAGAAAAGCACATGGTCAGCTTGACCAAAAGAAAACTGTGGACATATTTACAGTCATTCTTAAAAAATTCTTAAAAGAGAACTCCCCCCACCCTCCGCTTGCATTCAAAGCAAATACTGACCTTTTTATTCATTCAGCTCAAAATACAGCCTATTTTGGTGTAACTCTGATGTAACTTTACTAGAAAATACATTTTCTTTTCCTTTTTTTTATTAGCAACAGAGCACTGTCTGTTTGATTGAGGAGTTTTTGAGCTTGAAATGTGTTGGAAGTCCTTAAAAGGGGAAAACAGCTTTCCGCGTGCAATTAATGGCTGTTGAGTAATCGAGCCAGGCCACATTGCCTTCTCTCTGAAATAACTAATTCAGTAGCCTCAGGTCTGCTGCTTGTGTCAAACCTTTACCGCTCTGTGTGTGGGTGTTGGAAATTAAATATTAACTTCTAAGTCATAGCCCAGTAACTATCTCTGAAGCGCAGCCTCGGCGGAGGCTCTTAAATTCTGGCTGCAGAAGAATGAGGGGGAATAGAAAATAAACTCAGTTGTCTTGAGAGCTGATTGAGAATTTTCTTTAACAAAAGCAGGAGCAGCAGCACTTTAGGGACCGTGAGCCTAACTTGTAGCTTTTTGTTCCTCCAGCGTGAGCACTGATATAGATGTAAATAAATTCTGCCTTTTGTGTTTCAGGCCATTTTTGACCGAAACAGGAAGGACGAGTTGCCAGGGCTTCAGCTGGAGTGGATTGATGGAATCTGCTCTCCGCTGTACGAGGTAATGCTTGAAGATCCGTCGCTCTCTGGCCTTCGTTGTGTGCCGCTTGTCACACATCCGCCTCTGACATCAGCAGTCACCGTCCTTCGACCGTTATTGTCCTCCGCTGACGCCAGCAATGAAACTGTCACCAACAGCTATTCAACTTTCTATGCAGCAACAGATTTCTTGCTGAAAAAGAAATGCTTTTTTTTATTGAAAGGTCTGGAACAACTTCAAGGTTACATCCTGCTCTTTTGAGAATAGCAGAGTGAGTGTGCACTTCCTCAGTGCGAGAGGTAGTCGAGTGCGTGAATGGAGCTGTGATGTAAGTCGGGTTGAAGCGTCTCAGCTACACAGTGTGCGTTGGGGTTCACTGCAAAGCAATGAAATTAGAAAAGGCTGACACATGCCTTTTTTTAAACACCAAAAAAAAAAAAAAAAGCCTGATGTCATTTATAGATCTTTCTTGAGCAAATATTAGGATCAGAGTTAGAGATAGTGGTTATCTTTGAGGGAGCTAATGGAACTCAATACTGTGTCCTTGCTGGTATAGTAATGTGTGTGTGCATGTGTTTCTGAATGACATCAACAGAGCCTCGCTGCCCCTCCCACTGCCAGCAGCGGCGGCTGTGTGGGAGGAAGGAAAAAGGCTGACTTACTGGTGAGATCAGGTCTGTTAAAAGATGAGACGCGCTGGAGTTAAATCTGTGAAAGTCAGACAGAAGAAGAGTTGTTAAAGGAATCAAGCATAAAACAAATCATTCATTTTTACAGCACCGGGCCTCTTCCTCTGCTTTTTCTGCCGTTAAACTACACAGCAAGACCTCTCTCCTTTTTACTGTCATACTGCACACATTACTCTTAGTCATCATGAGAAGAAAACAAACCGTAGATCATCCTCACATCTACCCAATGAACCCAGGATCAGTGTCAAAAGTTAGAGCAGACTCATTTTTGCCAGGCTCTGGTTACGCCATTGTTACTGTCAGGGAAGTGTAGATACAAAGCATCAAAGCTGTGTGTGTGTTGTCTGCGTGGGGGGGGGGGGGGTTTGTCTGCACACTGCCTCATGTAAAAAGCTGATGTTTGGAGAATGCAGATATGGAGCTCACGATCATGCTGCTGCCAATTAAACTTGCAAAGGGGAGAACAGAGGAAGTTCAGAGGCAGCAGGGTTTTTATCCGTGGGCGGAAGAGATCTCGTTCTTGATCTCGCTGATCTCCTTCTCCTGGTGGTGACTCGCTACTTTCTGGAATATTAATCCTCCATTATATAACCTTCCATCTTCATACCCCACCATATGACAGTCTCTCTCTCTTCTCTTCTGAGTTTTCCTTAGTGGAATAATGAAGCTGTGCAGACCAGTGAGGATCTGCCACAGAAGGTTTATACTACACGGAAAGAGGGAAAACGTGTTTCTCCGGAAAACCCCCCTCGTTTAACCTGCAGATGAGACAAATTTCATCTCAGGTTTTGTAGAAAATGTAAAAACGACTGCATTATGTAGGGTACATGCAGTTTCTGTGAGACAAAGGATTAAAGTCATATATATATATATTTTTTTTTTCATGGCATACTTTCAACCCCAGCCCTGAGACAGGCTGGCAACCTGTCCAGGGTGCACTCTGCCTCCAGGCTCCAAACACTCTAAAGGCTCAGTTTCAGTTTCTACTCATGGATTTGTATGACATCAATTAAAGGTGAAATCCTAAAGAGACATTTTGGCTGAAATAGCACTTGAAGTAGAAGCTGAAGTCAGTGGCCACAAATTCTGCATCTCAGAGAGAAAGGCAGTTGTTAATTTGGGCTTCATTTACTCAAGTATCAATATGTTTGTTGATCAGATGGATCTAAATCACACGGGCTTTTTGCCTTTTCTGTCTGCAGACCAGTTGTGTTTCTGTTTGAAGTCACACCCCAAATTCAGCAGCTGCATCACATTTGAGAAGCTGAAGCCACCGAGAAAAATGATCATTTATAATCAGATAACAGCATTTCAGCTCCATATTATATTATATTATATTATATTATATTATATTATATTATATTATATTATATTATATTATATTATAATAAGATATAAGATAAAAATTTGAGCAAAACCAGAAACTAGTCTTCTAATGTTGCTCAGCATCACAGGAGAACTGCTTCTTATTCAGCAGCAAATACATTTAAAGAATTACCGAGTCGTATATTAGAGCATATATTATGAGTTCTCCATGATTAAAAGTGGGCACACGGCTGTTTTCTAATCAAGTAAACAGTGCCTGAACTTGGCCACTCCACAGAGCTGTTTTCTACTCGACCACCTACACTAATGTGTTAAATGTTGATATAGTGAATGCGGCCTTTGTCCGTAAATGCATCTCAAATTGGCCGCCTTCATTTAAAGCTCACTTTGTTAATATCCCTCGCTTCCCTTGCTTAGAATAAACCCCAGTGTCAGCATACAGTGTTAAGGCTAAACACTATTTAACAGTTTTTTACAAATGCTTCCCATATGACTCCCATATAAGCATAAAAAAGAATCTTGCTTTGCGAGTTGGAGATATATCCAATTGTTAAAGTTCTGCATCAAAAAGAGATTAATGAAATAATAACTAATAACTAATAACTAACTGGCTGACTGCCCTGGACACCCAGTAGACAATGTTAGAAAAACAGAGTCCTGTCTTGCAGGTAATTTATTAAACAGTGGGTAACAGCTCTGACTACATTGCCACAAGCAGTTCAGTGCAGAAAAATGACAAAGGCAACTAATCTCAGTCATACATGTGCTTCTAATCTTTAGAAACCAGCCATTTAATGGACTGCAGCTATGAACTGGCTGTGTGTTGCTGTTATTGTAGTCAGGTGTTCCCTCCGTATTGTTTCATTTGTTTGCCCATGTAATGCATTTAATGAATAATGTGCAGCTTCTCTAGCCCCAGTCTGAGCCAGTTTAAAAGAATATACTATTTTAACTATCTGGATAAAAAAAATGTTCTGGCTGTTGTGCAAAATAAAATACTGCAACCGCGTCCAAAGCATTAGTTTCGTAAAACACAAGCAGAATTATAAACATGTTATTCTGTGTCAAAACAATATTGGAAGCTAGCAGCAGTACACCGATATATCTGATTTAACTTTTAGGAAATGCGTTTCCTTTGAAGAGTGGCTGGGCTCTGCCTTAGAGGTGAGGGGCTTGGTCATTCAGGAGGGACTGAGAGTAGAGCTGCTACTCGTCCACATCGAAAGCAGCCAGTTGATGGTGTTTCAGGCATCTGACCAGGATGCCTGCTGGATGCCTCCGAGGAGAGGAGTCCCTGGGTGCAGACCCAGGACATGCTGGAGAGATTATATCGCTCAGCTGGCTTAGGAATGCCTTGGTGTTTCCCCAGATGGGTTGAAGGAGGACGGTGGGGAGAGAGAGGTCTGAGTTTCTCTGCTTGTCCCCTTTGACCTGAATCCAGATAAGCGACAGAAAATTAATGACTGGCTGAAGTACTTTTCCTTTTCCTTTTTTTAAATTTTTATTTTTTAAATTTGTCCAAATCTTTAAATCAGGACCAAACTAAGAACTTTCCCATCACTCTCAGCTGGTGTTTTGTCCTTTATGTATTGCATTTAACCCTTTAACCCCCCAAAAGTGGCATTTGTTGTTAGCAGTATCTTGCTGTTGCAAGCACATGTAGCTCACTGTACTGTAATTGCTAATTCATTTTATCCCCCCATCTTTCTCTCTAGACTCTGGTCAAGTTGAATCCTAAACTTCAGCCGATGCTTGACATGATCAAAGCTAACAGGGCCAACTGGGAGGAACTGAACAGGAAGAGAGAACGTGGCCAGAGTGTTTCTGCACCCGCGAGCCCCTGCAGTGGTGACAGCACAGAAACCAGCGGCTGCACTGTGGCCAAAACTGGCAGCACACCCTGCTGCAGTGGCAGTGCTGCTGACGGATCACCATCTAAAGCAACTAGTTAGCTTCCGCCGCTGAGCTCCTGAGCTGATTTCCTAGGCTTATTTCCTCCTAAATGCAGCCTGCAAAAGAGGAAGTGCAGCGCATGCAGAGATTCTTGGGCTCTGCTCCTGATCGCTTTTTGCTACTAGAGATGAGCTTCAGACTTGAGTGTGGCACTATCATAGAGGTTTTTCTGCTGCCTTCAGATTCCCCGTGCTGAAGGGTGACAGAGCTGTGTTTGGCAAGCTTGTCGGAGCAGCTACAAATCAGCCGATGACACCATGTCAGAAAGGAAACTCAAACCACTGTGTCAACATGTCAGCCAGTGAGCTAACACCAACTGTTCCATGGCGGTGTACAGATTTTCAGCAAAGGCATGGAGAAAATAGGAGAGGAATGTTTGTCTCTGCTGTGGTTTGTTTTGCTTTTGGCACGCCCTTACTGCTCACTTTTCTGTCCAGAGTAAAAGATTTATTTATTTATTTTGTAAATCTGTAAATAGGCTATTAAGTTATTGAAAAGAATAAGGGTTGGTTTTGATTGTAATGTGGGTGTAGAATTTCTAAAGGCCTAAAGGGGTGTAGGAACAACAAGGACCTGTGACAATGCTTGCAATGCAAATTGAATTCCCGCTCCCTCTCTTCCTGTGCCTTGTTTTAGGATCCTAATGAAAAATGCATGGCCTCCTCGCTGAGGCTCTTAGATAATATGGAAATCCATGTTGAACCATGGTGTATTTTTTTTGCCATAAAAACCAACGACTGCAGTTAACGTCTTGACCCCCATAAACAGAAATATATTTTGCCCAGTTTTATAACACACACACACACACACACACACACACACACACACACAAACACACACACACACACACACACACACACAATGTGCCTTGATGAAGCTGTTCTGATATCACATTACCTAAAATAAAATATTTAATATCAAAAGCCATGGTCAGACATTTTAAGAACTAGCCCTTTTTTGTTTGTTTTTGCCAATCAGTTTGATCCTTAGCACTCACGGTTATTGAATCCAAGGCTTCATTCAGCAGGTGATTAGAGCTTAGATTAGCATAAAAACTACAAACATGGGGAAGCAGTGAGTATGGCTGTTTATCCTTGTTTACTGTCTTTATGCTAAGCTCAGCAAGCCTGTCTGTAGCAGTTAAGCGTATTTCCTAAAATATGAAATGTTTTATTCTAATTTCGGCCTTTTCTAAAGTTCACAAATGCTACCAACTGCAGGATGCTTTTCACAAAAAATCTCCAGACCCCCGAGACAATGACATGACATGTAGTCAAATACTTTTTTTTTTTTTTTAAATAAGATTAGAGCCCATACATTACTGTATTTTTTGGGACCTATATGAGTAATGAGGAAGCAAATTTTTCCATTATTGATATATTGAGAATCCCACTTGACTCCACATTTAGTCTGTATATAAAAGATGGACGTAGCCCTCACTGAGTCATCCATTAGTTGGTGAATTCCTGTTTTGAAGCCTTGAGTGTTTTAGGCAGAAATGATGAGCAAGAGGCAGATCTGACTGTGAAACCGAGAGACACTCATTGGCTGACAACATGCGATTGACAAGTCAGCCTCCAATGACCCCGGTTTAGCCTCCTTTCAGACTCCAACGATGATTTTAATTTACAAACTGAACTGTATGATTTATTTAATATTAGGCCAGGCCTGCGGCGCTTTTTCAAATCCTTCATTTAATGTGACGTGAAAAAAAAAAACGCAAACGTAACATCGCATACACATGGGGATGGTGAATACGAAAATCAAAAGATCGGGATTTTAAATAAATGTTTTTGTTTTTATTAAAAAAAAAGGATGTTAATAGTCACTGTATATGTGACAGTGTTCGTGCAAAGTTCAGATTTTCCCACCCGTTGAGGAGATTTGGATTTGTCCCCCTGCTGGTTATTCAAGGCACTTCCGCATTGGCTTCTGCATCTATCTTTTGTATAAGGTCAAAGACCACACAACCTTGTGCTTAGCCGAGATGTGTGCTCTGCGTGTGCAGCTGCACAGTCCAGAGATTTTTCTAAACAATGGAGTTGGAGCCGCCCTGCTGGACAAACTATGCGATAACACCATTTCTAAATGACCCCAAACATCTTTTTACCAATTAAGTTCTGAAAAAAACATTTAAATAAATCATATCAGCATATAACAGAAAACAAATACACTCTACTTATGTATCTGTAAGAGGCCAGCATTTGCCACATTGGTTGGGCTTTAAATTTGATATTATTTAAATTATTATCAAAATTATAATCATTTTTATTTTGGGGTGAGGGTTTGCTTTCTGAATTGTGTTGTAGCTTTTGTTAATTGGAGTTTAAAACGTGACTGTGCACATTGTGTGGCATGGATCTGTGTGCTCTGTATTTTAGTTGAAGAGCTAAATTGAAGTCAACCAGATTTTTTTTTCTTTTAATTGCATGTCTTTATGCAGTATTAAAGTTAACCACTTGCTAAGGATGTAGCAAACAAGTGAGCCAAGAAATACCTCGTATTTTCATCATTAAACACTTTATCTCATGGGAAATGCATGACTTAAATTCTATTGCATCATGTTACGTGATTTACCTATGAATATCACTGTTCTATTTTTCCAATTAGGTCTCCGGACATGGCTAACTCTACTCATCTTTTCCGCAGTGTGACGTGCTTTTTGTGTTTCTTCTTTCCTCTCCCAGTTTGGACTCTGGATTTGTTCACGGCAGGCTAAACTGAAAGAAACCTAAGGCATGGAAAGACAAATGTGCAATGTTTCTGTCGAGAGTTTAAATAAAAACTGCTGCTACATGTTCTCTGGTTTTCTCTGACATCAAACTCCATTGTGGTGGTCCATTTGGAGGCTGATCTGCTGTAATCACATACATATTTCAGATATCTGTTCTTCATTTTTTCTTCTTTCTATACTATTTTACACCGAAGTACAATGACGACATCTTTAATTTTAAAAGATGATGAATTTTTATATACTACCCAACAAAATGCATTGGAATGCTGTTTCTACATTAATGTGTCATCTGTCATAATTTGGTAATAATTAAATGAACACTTGTTAATCAGAGTATAGCATCAAGTCAATTAAACCTCTGGGATATTGATCTGGTCAGTTAAGTAGCAGAGGGGGTTATTAATCAGTTTCATCTGCTTTGGTGTTAATGAAATTAACAACAGGTGCACTAGAGGGGAACAATGAGACAACTCCCAAAAGAGGAATGGTTTTACAGGTTGAGGCCTCTGACATTTTTCCTTCCTCATCTTTTCTGTTTTTTTCACTAATTTTGCTTTTAGCTAGGGTCAGTGTCACTACTGGTAGCATCCCTGGACCTTACAGAGGTTGCACAGGTAGTCCAACTCCTCCAGGATGGCACATCAATATGTGCCATTGCCAGGTTTGCTGTGTCTCCCAACATATTCTCAAGAGCATGAAGGAGATTCCAAGAGACATGAAGTTACTCTAGGAGAAGTGGACAGGGCTGTAGAAGATCTTTAACCCATCAGCAGAACCGGTATCTGCTCCTATGTGTAAGGAGGAGCAGGATGAGTGCTGCCAGAGGCCTACAAAATGACCTCCAGCAGGTCACTGGTGTGAATGTCTAACCAAACAATCAGAAACAAACTTCATGAGGGGGGCCTGAGGGCCTCTAGCGGGCCCTGCGCTCACTGCCCAGCACCATGGAGCCTGATTGGTATTTACCATAGAATACCAGAATTGGAAGGTTCACCACTGGTGCCCTGTGCTTTTCACAGATGACAGCAGGTTCACCCTGCCTAGGCAATGGCAGTCAAGCTGCCATTAGGTATTGGGATGAAATCCTTGGACCCATTGTCAGACCCTACACTGGTGCAGTGGGTCGTGGCTTCCTCCTGGGGCATGACAGTGCGTGGCCAAATGTGGCGAGAGTACGCAGGCAGTTCCTGGAAGGTCCAACTCTGGGAAGAGATCGTCAGGCCACCATCCAATCATCTCATTAGGAGCATGCCCCAACACTGTCAGGCATGCATACAAGCAGACGGGGACATACAAACTACTGAGTACCATTTTGAGTTGCTGCAGTGAAATTTCATCTAAATGGATTAGCCTGTCGCATCGTTTTTTCACTTGTGTTTTCACACGTCTTTGTAGGTTGATCATTTTAATTTCCATCAAACGAGGTGGAATCTTTTCGTTCCTAACACATTACCCGTTCCATACCAGTGTAGATATTCAGCGTGATTTTTTTTCCATTGAGATCTGATGTGTTTTCAAAGTGTTCCTTTAATTGTTTTGAGCACTGTAAATAAGTCACAAACATTAGTTGCTTTTTCACTCATTTTCAGTCCAGTTCTCGGTACATGACCATTTTCCAAGGAATTCTTTTGTTGGTTGTTAGGCCACTTAACTTATAAACTGACTCAAGGGATGAACTGTGTTATGTCTACACATAAAAGACATCTTAGCAAAGAACCAGCTTTAAAGTATATTTTTAGGCACTGTCACTAGCAGCCTGTTGCAAAAACACATAATTTGCTGCCATGTCTTTAGTTGAATCTCTGAAAAATACAAAATAACAAAAACACAGTTTGACAGGCACAAAACTGTATTTTGCACCAACAAGATGATTCCCAAAGAGTTTTAGTCAAGAAATCTGGCATATATCAGCACGGCTTGCAGCATGTCCTTAAAGATTTTGAGGAAACTGGACAAGTGGAAGACAAACAAAGAATTGGCAGGTCTAAAAAATCTTTACAGCGGATAAACAGGACCTGAAAGTCATGTCCTTAAGAAATCCAGAAAAGACCTGACACAGGACCTGAGAGATGCATCCTGCCCTTCAGCTGATCCATCTTCTGCCGTTAAGCCTCATCAGAAATGGTCTCAGTGGAAGGGTGGGAGTCTTTGTCATGGTTTGGGCCTGCACCTCAGCCAGTGGTGTTGGGGATCTTGTCAAAATTGATGAAATTAAAGATTTTGATCCACCAACATCGTCTGTAAACAATCTGCAGTATCTGTAAAGTATTTGCATTTACATTTAAATAATTTGCTTCACCTACTTCCCAGAAAATCATAAAGAAATGAGAGGCAGCCCAAGACTTTTGCACAGTACTGAAAATTCCATCAGAGATGCTTGAAGCATTTACATTTTTCTCCCCCATGCACCCTGCCTCCCATTTTTTTAATGTGATTTCTCCCAGTGCAGTGCTGACCTCATGTGGACAAATGTGTCCTCACACACAAACTATCTCTCAATGAAATTCAGTCGATGGAGCGTTTCATTGAGAAATATTTGAATTTGTGCACACATTAGATTGGTCAGGTTACAAATACATGAATGTATTAGTGAAAAAGGTAGCAATTAGCTGCAAAATATGAAAATCTAATATCAGAAAATACGACAGTCAGTCATAAACTTAATTATACTGTAGATCCCTCGTGTCTTCTTTCTGATGTATCCATTCACACAGTTCTGGCTATTAAGACTATTAGACTGTGAAAGCAGCAGTGTATTTCACAGTTCAAGGCTGAGCTCTATTGCTGTTGATGGTGGTGCTGACGTCAGCCAGCAGTGTGTGTGGGTGGCTGTGTGGGTGAAGATGACTCCCAAATGAGCCTGTGTGTAGAGAGAAAAAAAAAAGCCTGTCAGGAAGCAAAAGACAGGCTCTGTTAAACTCTGCTGTTTTACCTTGAGCTCTGCATGGTGCAGGTAAAGGCTGAGCAAAAAAAGAAAAAAAAATGCTCTCAGGCTCTCGTTGACCTTCCTAACACTGCCTGACGGCATAAATAAAGACTACGACTGAAGAGCTAAATTTAAGATGATGTATGAGAAAAAGTTTTCTGCTCTTGCAACAGTGTTGCGTATAAAAAGTAAAAAAAAAAAAAAAAAATTAAATCCACTACTGGGAAATTTTTCTTTAATTTATTGCACAAACAGCATTGACAAAACATACTTAGAAGTTACTATGCTGTTATTAAGAGAAGTGGAAAATTGACCAAAAAAGGGTACAGCCATAACATTCAAAAAGCTCTCACACATTTTTTGACACAAGGGGTAGAAGGTCAGATGAGGGGATCCCGGACAAATCTTTTTATTTTTGGGGGATTCTTTTGACCTAAAAGCACATAGGGGTCCTGGAAAATATCATACACAGTTTACAATGGAAAGATAAACCTTACTTCAACACGAATGCCAAGTCCAGTATCAAAGTGTGATACATTACAGTATCTGTTCCAAAAACCGTTTTTTTACGCAATATCCTATTCAACTGTTTGACAAGCTGAATAATTTGGGGGAAAACTGAAATTATACAATTACATGGCAGGGGGAAAAAAGTGTTTAAGCGTTTAATAGAAAGTTTCAGCACATGTAATAAATCACACTTATGTACATTTTAGAGCTCTTAAGATGGTTATCTTTGCATATGCTAATTAAAAAATACAGTTAAACTTTGCAGTAAGTTGTCATGACATCAAACACGTGTACAGTATGTTCGCATGATCTGATGAGTTGAGTCTTTGGTACAACGTGAGCACCAGAATCCAGAGGCCCGACACTTCAAATGATCGAAATGGCTTTTTATTTTATTCCCCCCCCCCACTTCACTTTCTCCGTAACAAACTATGTGAGGTTAATGCTTTCAGTGCAAAAAACTAAACACAGGAAATATCAGTCTTTGTAATCATATCGTTCGTCTACAGGTGGGGGAACTTTTGATGGTTTTTCCTCATTTTCTCTTATGGCTCTGTTATTGTGGTTATGTTGTCATAACAGCAACTCCACCCACCTGCTTGCGTGTGGCAGCCAATTAGAAGAGAGCTTGCTGAGATGAACTGCGGGGCTACACAAAGGCCCGGTGTAAGATAAATAAGGATTATTGTGACCTGTGAATCATGCCGAGCTACTCTACCACTAGCAGATTCCAAGAATAGGAAGGTGGAGCTAGATATGAGCAAAGTAGATCCCATTTAACTTGAAAAAGTTCATCACCAGTGACACACACACACACGCACGCACACCAGAAACTAGTCTCTTATGGCAACTGGTCAGTACAACAGAAGGCAGGAGGGCATGAAAAGATGAACAGGAGACACTGACAACCTTCATGTCCAAGTCTGTTTTCCTTCACAAAGGGACTTCACGTGTGTAATAGGAGAGGGGAAGGCAGACAAAAGCTTTAGAAAGGCACAGAGCTTCAGACACACAGACACATACATGAGAGGAACATGAAGACAAATGTTTCTGCTATGTTGGCAAGGATTTTTAGCAGTTAAACAAAAGCAAATGTGACAAAAAAAAAAAAATCACGATTTTTTTGCATCACAGTTGTGGCTTAGGAGGATGAGACAAAATGAGTAAAAATGAGCCTCAACATGGATGAAAAATGATTGTTACAGCAGATTAAGTGCAACATAAACTGAAAGCGAGAAAAGGTTTGGGTGAATCATTAAATGGCACTGAATGACACGTTTGATGGAGAAGACAAAGATCTGTGTCCATTTTAAATTCACATTTAGTATCTATTAATGCAAAATGCACTATATGCTTTTAGAAAAAGGTTAAGTAAAGATGGACAGAAGTGTTAAATTAGAGGAGGTTTCTGTTGCCAAAGATGTTATTTGGGTCCACGTAGTCCTTGACAGACTTGAGCATCCCCATGCCGACATTGGAGACGGTCTCCCTCATCCACTCCTTCCGAAGTTTCCCCACTGAATGACAGAGAAGAGAAATAAATAAATAAACCGAGGAAGACGACCGAGGGGGAGAAATAGAGGAATCGGCACGGCTGATTGCTCAGCAGGCTGCTGGGAGCCAATCAATCTTGTGAGAGTGAGTGAATAAACAGAGGGTGATAAATGCTTTTATTCAGAGAGGAGAAATGTTTTGCATGGCATGATTTATGGAGCTCAGCAGACTATCAAACTCATTAGGCACTGTGTGTTCCCAGAGGAGGGGCCGGCTGGCGGCTGGAGCAGGCCGTCCCCGGCTCGCTCACTTTTTGAGCCACCACTCCCCTCCAATTCCCTCCCTCCAGAGTCACAGGGGCGTTTTCTGTGTGTGTTTCTGTCTCATTGTGCCAACGAGCGCGCTCCTCCAGCTGACCTGCGAGGGTGTTGTGCGTCGTTGTCTTGCACGTCGCTCTGTGCCCTGACACTGGCCTGATCATCATTAGGGTGCCATAGCCAACTGTGGAGCACCAATACAATGGCCCTCTGTCAGCGGGACTTTGGCTTTCAGCCGCTCCTCACGGTCTCTCCTCGTCTTCGTCCAAACCCCCAACCTGAGGAGTGAGACTGCCTTCGGCATGAAGCCCAGTGAGGGTGCCCATTACTTTGCCAGCTGTCCAGTCCGACATACTCCACAGCATTTGGACCTGACAAGGTCCTGGAGACTGGAGCCAGCAACTTCTTAAACTGGAAAATTTTAACAGCAAATTTAACTAAATTAAAGCAGTTATTTATTTATTTTTTGCATTTAGCAATCAAAGGAAGTGGTGCTACTGGGGATGGGCACGACTGACATTTTGGTGTTTTCATAATTGCAGTGGTGCAGAGAACAAGTCACAGAAAGGGTCTAACTGCAAGATCACATGTGTTATGACTTGTGCAGCCTAATCAATTAGTCAAATAATAAACGATTAGTGTGAGGGTTTCAGTTTTTCTCTGTTGTCCATCAGTGTAAAATATTTTTGGGATAATTTGGGAAACTGAAGGGCATCTTTCACGATCCTTTAGAGTAACACACTGATCCACACGAGACAATAATGGTGACGATGATCATTTCAGTAACTGTTTCAGCTTCAACACCTGCAAAATCAGTTTAAAAAGTCATCATCAGACTCTGATAATTATAACTAAAAAGACTAAACTAAACTAAAAATACTTCTTTCTTAGAGAAAAAAAAATAGAAAATGAAATGACCGACACAAAAGTCAGCCTTTAATAACAGTTCAGAAAGCAACAGAAATATCAGCAATGAGAAGTAGGTAAATTTTTACTTTTGAGGTCATGCTACTTAA
>JAVDPK010002597.1:1315588-1335228 GCA_034780415.1 Cichlasoma orientale
AACACATTTTGAGGCAGATGTGAAATGTAAAAGTGAGCTCAGAGGTCAAATGTGATCTATTTGGATGCAAACTATAATGTGATATTTAGAATCCCCATATACAGCATCATTTCCTAAATGTTGCCAATACAAACAAAGGCCGTAGAATTTTAAGCATAGTTTTGAAGACAAAAGAAAGTTATAAGGCTTTTTGTCAATTTTTGACCAATAAATCATTAAGCTGACCTTGGTGGGTGTAAGTCAAATTTTAATGGCTTATTAACATAACCCCACTCTACACCCCTACAAAGTTTTATCAGTATTCATTCAAAACCTTTCGAGCTATTGTGTTACAGGCAGAATGACATGCACACACGCGCGCTACAAAAAATGTAACCATCTTAGTGGAGGTAACTAAAGAAACGCTTAAAGCATGTCATGTGCCTCATGTTGCAAGGCTCTGTGATCAAAGCCAAAGGTTTTATTGGGGCCTAGAAAAGCAAAAAATGAACATAAAACTCAGGCCAAATTAAGTCCTACTTGTAAAGTGAAAAGCCACCATCATGAATTTGTGGCTTAAGTGAAAGTCATACTGGGCTGGGCCTAAATGTGAATTCCAAACAAAACTTACCAAATTTAAACTGTTCATTATCCATGAGTCGTATAGAAGCTGGAGCACACCTCTGGGGAGAAAAGAAGTTGGCCCAAATTAGTCAAATGAACAACAATAAAGAGCTTTGACCTTACAGCTTGTGGTTATTTGTCCTGAATGTACAGTATACAGACTCTGAGACAGCACTTTAGGCCAAATGAGGTCTGATGATATCAGATGCCTTTGCAAGTTAGCCTATAAATCAATTTTTCCCCTACTTTCTTCTGACAGGTTCGTTTTAAACAAGTTAAAATGTAGACCTGAAAGGGCTTATTTTGCTCAGTACAGTAACTTTCTAGCCTCAATCTCATGTTGAGACATGGAGTTAAGCAGCAACAGAACACAACATGTTGAAGGGGAGATTAATGTGTTACCTGTCTGGCAACCTCTCGAAGGCAGGCAACTCCCATCTCGAAATTAGGGAACACCACGGAGCCGTATTTTTGGTACTCTGGCATGGGACGAATCTTCATTGTAACCTCAGTAACCACACCCAGGGTTCCTGTGGAAAATCATAGTGAGAGATTTTAGGCAGAACAAAAAGGAGTATGTCAGTTCCCACAGTTTATATGACCTAACCCGCTTTGAGCGGAACTCAAGACCGTTTTACAGGGCTCTGGTACGTGTCCCAAGGGTTGTTCTGGTGACCTTTGTCTCACATTTCACTTAGCAGATCTGGTTTTCTACCACACACTGGGGGATAACTGAGATTTATCAGCTAAAGAAGACGAGAAAGCAAAGCAGGGCTATTTCAAAGGCAGCAGGGCCAGCAACAGCAACACCTACACAGGTACAAGGAAACCTTTGGCTGACCTTATGACCCTGGAAGCTTTGATCCAATAGCTGCTGCTTCTGAAATGCTCACACTGCTTGCTTCTTTTAAAAATGCTGTTATCAATCAAATACGTTCACAGTATAGCTAGGGATGGATTTTTGCTATCCCTTCACATAATAACACTTTGATATGGTTTCACAATATGTGGACACAATTTTGACTTTTCAGAAAAACCTGGCCAAACGAGATTTTCCTTTTTTCACCATTTCCACCCTTTCTTCACATACTTAACAACGAACAACAGTTATTAGAGCTAGTTTGTGAATTTTATTGCTATGATCCAAATTGTTTCCTCCCACCCTGTGTGCTCTGTATCATTATAGATCACATTCATTTATAAATGTATCCCCCATGAACACAGCCATAGTCCATCAGGAGGCTTCATCAGCCTGTTATGGTTGTTAATGAGGCCTCTAATGTGACACTGCATGCCACATGCTGCTCCCTAGTGGCACAGTGGAAAACGTGACTGCACTGGGCCTCACCCAAGAAAGGCCCCCCCCCCCCCCGCCTCCTCCTTGCAGGAGAAGCCACTTAATGAGAGAGGGGTGGGGATATGGAAAAGGGGAGCAAGAAAGACTATAGGAGGAGACAGAGTGAGGGCTAAGTGGAGGCAATAAGAACAGCAATGTTGGAAAAACTCTCTTGAGACACGCACGCATGCAATGAAATGTTGGAGTGCAGCTTAAGCTAATTTTACTGGAACTCTCTAACCTCATCCTAAAAGATTCGTATTTGCGGAAAGGGAATATTCACAATGGAGAGTCTTTTTAGTAGCAAATATTTCTACCAAAAAAGCCACTGACCAAATCATTTAACTCTCAACATTAGATTAGCATTAGCTGGTTTCACATTATATTTTCCGCATGGTTGAGGGGGAATTTAAAAGAGAACGGGATTATCATTGATCATTCCAATCATTGCTTACACTGGCTGCAACTACTTTGCATTCAGGTTACTTCAAGGTCAGAGAGATACACAGATCCATTGTTGCGCAGAGAATAAGAAGCTTGAGGTTTCACAGTAATTTCTAATGAAATGGATGCGTTCCACTTAACATGCAAAGCATAGCTGAGGGTTTTAGTGTGGCGCTTTGCTGTTGCTGTTGTTGTGGCCTACTGTCAGACTCCAGGATGGGGTTCTTCGGGTGAGGAGGTAGATAATTTTAATGAGACCGTGTGCTGGTGTGACCTCTTAGCAAAAGAGTTAGGCCTCCCAGAAGAACACGCGCTGCCACTGAGGTGTGGTCCTGTCCTATCTCCGCTCAGTGTAGCGAGGCCAGCAACAAGCTCCATCTTTAATTTCAGTCTCCTTAATTACAAAACAGCTCCTTCTCAAAGCTCAAGTTTTGAAGATATGACATGTTAGAAAAATTGTGTTACAAGTGGCTACTCTGATATTAGACTAAACTATTCAACAATTTAGAAACTTGAAAAAGCCCATATATTTACCAAGAGAGGAAGTTTCAATTAAAAAAATCTTGATATGACATATATGCAATGTTTTCCCTGTTACTGTGACTCTTAAAATGTACTTGTGTCTGTTTGCATAGGGATTTGCCTCCAGAGAGCCTATGGAGTGGGGTTTTCAACCTACGCAAACATGCTCTTATGTCCTCAAAAAAACGAACAGCGCATAGCTCAGCTATGCGTCAGTTGAATGCTGATTGGTTGACAAGTGGGCTGGAACAGGGAAGGAAGAGACATGCTTCTTCCATTCCAAAGTTCACCAGGAATGGAAGCGTGACAAAATATCAACGATAAAAAAAAATAAAATACAGCATGAAAAGAATAAGACAGTGGCTGCAGTGGAAAATTTCAGTGCTTTTAACACTCGATTTCACTTCAGCTTTTTGTATGTTATAGCTTTGCTCTGTGGCTGGTTGAAGGAACAAGATAAGAATAGCCCACAGACCGGTTGTACCACATACTTTGGACACTGCCTCCATCTGGCAACAAACGATTTTCTGCAGGTAGACGGGCTGTCTGTACTGTCCTACAGTCTCCAAATGCACTGGCAACGCAGCACCATGCTCAACCCATGAGGATGAAGGACACTGAATAATTTCATTATTGAAAAGTGTTTATAACTCATGCCAAACATATTTAAGGCTAAACAAAATTCTTTTGAGAAGATCTCTAACTGTGTGGTGACTGAATCATAAAGAGCAAAAATAAATGTGGCTAGCTAAATGTGAAATTACCCATATATAAGAACTGCCGGTCAAAACACGAAGCCTCACTGTAGCCAATTTAAACAGGCTGATTATTACAACGTGTCTTATATAGTGTAACAGTTAACCTCCACAGTCAGAACACAACTTCAAACCTTCAACATTTCAAACCATGTTTGTTGATATGATACTGTTGCTGAGATCAGTTTCACTGAGACTTCTGAAACAGAGATTTCTGCACCAATTCCAGCCCAGTCGGGGAGCAGATTGCTGAGCTTTGTAGGGCAAATAAAAAGTTTGTATCCACAGCTGTTTAACATAGTGATGCCAAGAGTCTCTGAACCTCCTCATTATGCAGGGGAAACCTGACATATGGCAGTATTCTCTGTGGGCACTCACAAGGACAGGACAGTGCAGATGGGGTGCAGAGGACACTTGCTGGTTCCTAACTAACACCCCTCCAGATCACATTTCCACCAATGCTAGTTAATGTGTAAGAAGTGCAGCGCATGAGAACTGTCCTGATGTTACTGTTTTATCAGAGGTTTTACAGACATGCACACAAACCCACATTAACACACACATGTTTACACAACTGCACACACATCCACATGCACTTCTAAACTGGGATCACATGAGAACGTTATCCAACCTTCTGAGCCCATGATGAAGTGGTGAATGTCAGGCCCTGTGGACATGCGCGGTCCCTGACAACTCTTTTCAATCACACCTCGTGGGGTAACCATCTTTATGTGGACAACCTATGCAGTCAGAACACAGCAATACAACAGCTTCAGAAACACAAAACCAACAGTAGTATACCTGCACACATTCAGAGATGTTGACAAATATTTGGACGTGTACACATTTCATAACTGGGTGAAGTCCACAAAACTTAAGCTAATAATTTTCTTTGTAAATACTATGCAGTCACATTCCCTTGTGCCCTCTTCGGTGCATAGAACAAACTCAAGCAGGTACTCACCAGGTCCTCAATGTTGCCATAGACATTCTTCTTCATGCCTGATGCTCTGGTTGCTACCCAGCCCCCCAGGGAGCTGAACTCCATGGAGTCAGGCTCGTGCCCTGTACAGTAGCCGCTCTCATTAAGCTGCGATTTAAAAAAAAAACATGTTTGTTTTTAACTTAAAAAGGAGCCAGAATTGTGTGGTAAACAATGATGTTGTAAACCCACGAGAATGTTTTAATAACAAGCAAAGAGAATGAGCAAGCAAAGGGAAAATATAATTGCACCTCTGCTGCTGCATTTCACTGCTCTAGTTATACCGCAATGTAAAAACGGTGGTTTTATGGCATCAGAGGTTTTTATAATGGCCTAAAATAAACTAAGTGGAAAGACTGAATAAATAACGCACTGATTTCTCTTTAGTCAGACGGCAGCTCTGCTGTCATGTATAAAATAATGGCTGTAAACTTGATACTTCCAGCTCACTCAAGCTTATTTTTTTCAGTAAAACTACAATAATAGTAAGTTTTACATGTTTATTTAACTGTATGAGTTATGTAGGCAAGACTGCTGCACATTCCTCTTCCACAGAGCCACAGAATGCAAAAAAAACCAAAAACCCACACCCCACTGTAAATGGCTTTGTTCCTTGCCATGCAGCTATAACAATGTACTTCTGAGAAAACTATTCATCAGATGCACTATCCCTAAGGCTTTGAGGAAAATGTGTAGGTCATTGGGAGCCCACACATTCTCCTTAAGGCAGCTGTACCACTGAAAGATTGCATCTTTAGGCACAACATTCAACAGTAATAATAATTAAGATCTTAAAGTACAACAACAACGCTCCCCAGAAGCGCAAGGGGTAAAGTCAAGCCTTGTTTTATCACAGCATTCCTCTGGAAGGCAGTTTATAATGCAGACCCATCTGCTCTGTGAAATCGGTCCAGTCTAAATGCAGAGGTGGAGTCTGCTTTAGATGCAGCTCACGCATTCCTCTACATCAAACGCCTGCTCCTTCTCCATTTTTCTGAATTAGCTTGATGGTGCCATCTGCTCATGACCACCATCTCAGACTCTAATCTCTCCCCTTCAGTGCTCTGCTCCTATCTCAAACTCCTTCCTGCACCCTGTTAGATCTACTGAGCAAAGAGTACCAAGGTGAATGAGCACAGACAGCCTCCAAGGGAATAGTCACACAGCTTGATTGTTGGCACAGCATTTTACATCAATGTAAGTTCTTTCAGTGAATGAAAATCGATGTACGAGCTGTACTTACCAATCTCTCTAGATCCTGACCAACAATGCCAGCTTCCACGTGGGCAGTTAAATTTTTCTCGTCAATCCACAGAATGCGGTTCTGTGACAAACAAACAACATGACTGAAGAGGCCGTCAACATAAATACATTCTATATTTCAGAGTATTTTTGGGGGAAAAAAAAATCTTTAAAGCTGTTTGTTTCCTTTTGTGTGCAACTGCTGCTTTCAGACAGACCTTGTGTTTCAACGTGTCTGTCATCTTAACTCTGCCTACATCTGTTATGTTGACTTAAAATATCTCAGACATAAACACTGCACTCAAGAAAGGCCCGTGGAGACAGTCACTTCACAGTTTGCTTACAACACAGTATGTTTTTCATCAACATGTCTAAAGATAAATGCGTGCAGAAGTGCCAGAGGATGGGAGACAACTGTCAGTTTCCTGAAGGTTAACATCCTATTCCAAAAAATATGCCTCTTATTTGAGCCGCTGGATGCGTGGCTGACAGGAGGTCATCTCATATCTGCCATAAATTAGTTACCAGAGGTAATAAACTTTATGTTCCTACCACATTGCTCCTTTCATGTGGTTCCACTGCAGACACCTGACCTCTGACCCTGACACAGAACACTGGCCACTGATGTCAGTGGCAGCAAACTCAATGAGTAGTGGGCTAGCAGCTTCCAGACAGCTTGTATATCACCTCTAGGTAAGCCTGGATCAAAGGGCTTTACTGTACAGTGACAATTTTCACCACTTTATATTGTACCCGATAACAGATTATCATGTTCATGGGGACTTGTTTGGGACTCTATTAAGATTAATGGCTGGTGCATCACTTGGGTTATGTCCCTATACACACACACAACTAACTCTGGATGCATTTGTGTTACTAAAAATACGGGAAGAATGGAAATAGGAACACTGGAAATATCCAGTTTTTGTAGTCTCATAATGCAGCAGCTGAATTGGTGGCATAGGCTGTGTGTACACTAACAGGCCACAGGTCCCACCATTAATTGTTTTCAGCTGATAAAAAAAAAAGCATTTACTAAGTGACAACAATATACATGTACTACTACTACTACTACTACAACCCTGTTAAGCAAAAAAAAAAAGAAAAAAAAAAGTGACTTGACGCATTTTTAGTAATCCAAGCCTGAAGAGACAACAACAATAGACACAGAAAGCTACACAGAAATGATGATCACATCAAGTTAAACATTAATCTGAATATCCATTTGAGTTTACAGCCTGGCGTCTATGAATAAGTACAATGATACAACCTGACTCTCTCTCTGTCTCTTTTCAGACTCTTGTTCTAACCTTAAAGGCCAGGTAGCAGTCAGTTACACCAATCTTTACTTAAATATAGGAGAAGAAAAATCTGGAAACACTCTAAATGTCAACCATTATAGTTTGACAGAAACAATCACACAAACCTGACATTTCTGATTTCATAACGAGCACACTTATTAAAATACAAATCTGGCTATATTTGATTTGGTTTTAGTTTTGCGTGTGTTTAGTGCTGGTCGCACAGGTGTTTACGTACCATCTGTGAGGTATCCAACGAGACAATGGAACGAGTTTCCTCTGGGGGGCACTCGAGGGCACTAGAGACACTAGTCCCTCCTAAGAGATAAAAACCACTGTTGCAATAAACCCCTTTTCACAGCAGTCATTTTGACATTACAGGAGGAACAATCTATCTGAATAGCTCATCCTTGAGGTGCAATATATAATATTTTCTTATGATACGTCTGCATGCTTCAGGATTTCATTGCAGTAATGAATGACTGACTTTTATTGATACGATTGTCACGAACCTGCTGTAAAACTAACAATATGTAAGATTAATTTCTCCCATTTTACCAGCACGATATTGTTGATAGTAGTGAGTGACAGGAGATATTGAGAGAAAAAGGGATATAAGTTACAATCATATCATAAGCTAAGGGTGACAATCCAGTCAGTTCAGAGTGTCCACTGCACTAATTTTAACAGCAGCATCTATAAAAAGGTTTTCACTGAGCTCTCCCCACCACAAAAAAAAAACAACATAACTAATGGATGAAATTAAACTATATGTTAAAGCTCATGAAATGCAAATAAACTAGTGTCCTATATAAATTTTATGTGAAAGCTAATTATGTAGATTAACACCTTTGATTTCATGGCTCACCTCCATATGGTATCAAACAAACGTTGTGTTTGCATGCGAGCTCCACGATTTTCACTACATCATTGTGACAATCTGCAAAAACACAGAGGATCGTTTACAAAAAAAAAAAGAAATAGAGGCCTTCATAATTAATTTACCATCTGCTACATTGTTCATATATTAAATGTTCATAAAAAATTTAAAAAAGCATGCACACACTGGAAAGGGGATAAATAATGGTACATAACACTATCTGCATACCACTGACAATGTATAAAATTTATATTGCCTGAGCCATTAGAGCAGGGAGACCAGCAGAGAGGCAGGGTACCCTTTGATTTGCCTGGGGCTTTCCTCAGACGGAGTCAAACTGCATGAAGCTACACTCTCTTGGGTGGGACACACTGGATCAATACAGATGTATTTTAACCAATCACAGAGCCCATATCCACTCACAGCGGGGCGGTGAGTGAGTGGGACGAACAGCAATACCAAACTACATGGATGTGCTGACTGGTCTCGAGAGCTTTAAGAGGCAGTAAGAAATGCTTACATACTAGTGCATTTGGGCATCCAATTAAACACACAGCGCTGGCCAAAGGATTACAGCTCCACGAGCTAAACATCCACTTAAAATTCACTTGGAGAGGCTACTGAGGAATGCCAATTATAAGTGAAAACATCTACTACACATTTAGTAAATGAGAGTGCACTTCCAGGGTTGGAAAAGTTACATTTTGGTGCCACCGTGGATGAAAATATGCCTACAGTTGCTTGGTGATTTGCTTCCCATTTGGGAGGCTGCTAATCAACTTTCAACCATCAGTCAACACTCATTTGCATGATAAAATAGTGCCAGCCATAACAAGAGAAAACCAATCTCAGAATCATAATTCATGGGTGTACTGTGCAGTGCCAGACTGTGGAGTATTGGGTGTCAACCGTCCTCCCCCTGACGCTTCTTATTAAGCTTCCACTCATACATATTAATATCCCTGCCTCTGCAGAGATTAACCCTTTAAATCACCTAAGCCAGTAGGAGGGATCAGTGATGCTATGTGGGAGGAGAAAAACAGAAAGATAGAAGAAAAAAAAAATTTATACATGCAGAACAGCGACAGCACAGTTTCTGAACTCACTTGGCCATACCACCAAATCTGGAATACGGCCGATTTTCCCCTCTCTCAGAGCAAAGATCTCATGTAAGCAATGGCCTGGGGAAAAAGAAAATACAGGAATGATGAAATGACACCACTGAAGTGTTCATATTTTCATAACAAATTAAGGTCCCTTTTGCTAATTAAATGCAAGCTTATGCATATTCACAGAATTCACAGAAATAAAAAGAGCGTCAAGATTTTTTTTTCCTGCCTTACCATGTGCGCGAAAAACCCGGTCTTCAGCATCATGAGAGAAGGGAATACCTGTGGACTTTAGTTCCTCCAAGAAAGCCTCATTTAGAGCGGGAGGCTGGACAGCACTGCTATTCAGAATTGGCTTAAACAAAACAAACCACCGTGGTTATGGTTTTCTGCACATTCCCATTCACTGAAGACGCAACAAATAAACACGAGCTGTTACTCACTGCTGCTGCAGTTTTATGCTGCAGGCTGGCACCGAACGTGCTTTCCATCCAATCTCTGAGGCCAGGAATGATCATACCGCTCAGCCTATACCTGGATTGTGGGGAAAAAAAAGAAAAAAAAAAAGGACAGAAACTTTGAACAACCAATTAAAAATAATCAGCTGTCATGCAGTAGATTTACTGCAGCAGAAGTGAAAATGAAAAAAAAAGTTTCTCCATGCTTGACTGGGCAAAAAAACCAGACCTGTGGTAAATAAGAATACAGTATGAGATCTGAGTCCAGTGACATTATTAGACACCATTCCTTTCATAATAACTCCACTGTCACAGATTGGGCCCATTCATGTCTAAGGACCATGAAACATACTCTATATTTATAAAAAAAAAAAAAAAAAAAACTCTCAGCAAGTGCCAGGGAGGAGAACGTCACCTTTGCCTCAGCTGACATACAACACCCAGGTAGATTTCAATCAGAAGGGCATGGAAAGCCCCAGAGGGCTATGTGGTAAGTGCTTACACAGGAGGAAACAATTTGCTTGAAAATACGTGCTCGTACACACTGTGCCAGTTCTTTGTTTTGACTGTCTGACGAGCGCAGCTGCCTCTCCCACAGTTGTCTGTGAGGATTACAAAAACAAGACCCACCTACACCTTTGCTCTTGTCATGGCAGGCATGGATAAAGGATATTCAGTAGGACTGAGAAACCATTTGTTTCTGGGAAACTGCAGTAATTAAAAGTTAAAAAATAAAACAAAAAAAAAAACAACCTGATTTTCTGGCTTTTCTTCTGCCTAAATTTTACATGTTTTTAAGAGATTCATAAGTTGTTTCTGCTAATGGGCACCTGAGTTTAGGAAGGCTGAAAATCACAACCAGTGACCTTCTCACATGACAATGAACAGTTTAAATGCCAACCACTAGGTGGCAGTAGCACTACATTGTTGTGAGTACATAGCACAGAGATAGCAACTGATTTCCAAAGGCTGGGTTCAAGTAGTGGGCTGTGAAAAAGATCAATGCAAAGCTGCAGCCTGAAATTACACAAACAGAATGAACGCTAAAGCTCAACACAGCGGCTAACACCAGATTAGAGGCAGTGGATGAGAGCGAGCGTTGACTGACTTTTCTAAATGACATACTGCTTATTCTTATCCGCTGGTGAGTGCGCTGTGCTGTCTTATACTTTACCTTTTGCCAGTAAATTCTGCTTGGCCTTTTTTATTGTAGAGGAATTTTGAATCGCTGTATCCCCAGCCGTTCCATTTCATAACCTCCTGTCTGTGGAAAAATAAACATAGGCGCAGGTTAGGTCTCTCATACTTTGCAGTTTGAACTCAACACAAAAATGACGTTATCACTCAGAGTTACAAAAACACATGTGAGGATTATCCCTGGGTGTGGTGGCCTGGTTAATTTGCCATCGCAGTCCCTCTGGGCTGGATACTGGCTCAGCATCCTTCCTGACAATCTCATTATGGTAGCTGAAAAGCCAGACATATAGAATATCCCCTAATTTTATTAAGCCATTCCCAGCTTTTCCATTAACCTGAGGTGGCTATGAGGTGGCAAATTTACAAAATGGGAGGCTGCAGACAGGCACACCCACAGGGAAATGCTTTACCCACAGGTTAGCAAAGACATGGCTCATTTAGTATTGCAGAGGCGACACATTCAAACAACTTGCCCATACACGGAGGAAGCGAGCAGACAGTCCCTGAGCTACATTTAATACCTCTGAGTATTTTACATTTATGGCGACAGTCAGCCATTCTTATCGACGGCTAGTTTTAATACTCCTCAGCTTTTTAGGATTAGGCTAATATGGCACACAAACACCAGCAACGCTTCACGTTTTTTTGCCATACAAACAGGAACCATATTGGGAAGTAGCCAACTGATACTACGTGGCTGTGCTCGCTTTGCAAAGATGTAAATTCCGACAGCTACCGCTATTCTGTTACTGTTCTGATGTATTTAAATACAACTGCTGGCTGTCTAAGCAGAGGACAAGCTTACGATGGTAATGTACAAAGTTGGTGTGCTGTACTTGTTGAAGAAAGACAGCTGTACAACCATTTACAGATCAATAATAACTCATGGGTCACTTGGGATTGCATGCTACCACAGCCGAGTAAAAGCCATTATTAAGATTAATCCATGCCAAAATGGCGTCTACTCTAAATTATGAGTGACAGCAGAAATGAGTGGCACACTAAGTCATACTTTAATGAATCCTCACCACCACTGACAGACTGTAGTAGCTGCTAGACATGCTGAATAAAAATGCATTGATAACTGAGCACTGTGTTTGGCAAGGTCAGTAAGTACAGACTACTAACCTTCATACTACAAATACAAAAATTAAACAGAAGTCTTTCAGGCCATTAGCAAGCTGTGACTTTCAAACTGTGGGGCAGGGCTCCTAGGGGAGGGGGGGGGGCATAAGGCCACTGCCAAAAGTGAATGCAAGTTGAATGAAAATGAATAAGAAAATATGTATATGTATTTCTAATACCTGGAAAAACAGATCCCAGAGAGGAATCTAGTTCCCTCATGGAAAGATTACTACATTTGTGATGACACCATAAAAATGTTGTCGACTCCTGCTGTCGGACCGGAGAGATTCTTGCTTAAACATGCTTTTCAGAACAGAAAAAAAAAAATGCTTCTCATCACATAAAAAGCCCTGGAGGAACAGGTCCCATGATATCTTCCAATAACTTTTAGAACCATGTTATCTCAATGGAGCACTTTGTTCTCAGAGTGAAAGCAGAATGGGAGACAGAGCACTCAGGTTATCAAGCCACTCTCCTGTGAAACCACCTCCCAGTTTGGGATCAGGAGGCAGACACAATCTCTACTTTTAAAAAAAACTTTACATTTTCTTTTTGATAAAAACTTCTAGTTAGGGTTGGATCAGGTGACCCTAACAACCTCACAGTTATGCTGCTATGTGCTCAGGCTGCTGGAGTCCTGCCATGATGCACTGAGCCCCTCCCTCTCCTCTTTCCATGTATTTATATGTCACTATTGGGTGCCATCAAACTTGTGTCATTTGCACAACTATGCAAAAGTCTGGAGTTGTCCCTTATTTCTTAATATTTTGCTTCCAAGAAGCCAGACTTGTGTTGTAATTTTTTTAAGTGGTCTTGAGCAGTAGTTCTCCAGGCTTTCTGAAGGTCTTTCAAAGTTTTTATTTCAACATTGGCTGCTTTTCACTCATTTCCAGTCCAGTCCTCATACTTCAGAGAAATGCTTTTGTTTGTTAATCCACTTAACACTGATCTATGAATCATTCAAGTGATAAAAAAGATGCCTAACTCAAAGCACAAACTAGTGTCGTGTCTACATGGAACATGAAATTTAGCGACAAACCTATTTTAAATGATATCTTTAGCCACTTTGTTACTAGCAGCCTGCTGCAAAAAACATCATTTCTTCCTGTTTTTGTTTGTTGAATCTATGAAAAATACCAACAATAACACAGTTTGACAGCCATGAAATTGTATTTTTGCCCCAATCAGGTGATTCCCAAAGAGCTATTAGCTGAAAACTTAGCATATCTCAGCATGGTGTGTGTCATTTTAAAAAAAAATTAGTAAACTGGGCAAGTGGAGGACAAAAGAAGAAGTGGCAGGTCAAAAAATTACCACATGAGATGAACAATAACTAAGTCACGTCCTTAAGAAACAGGAAAAGAAATTTCAGCAAAGACGTGACACGATACCTGAGGGATGCATCTGGCCCTTCAATTAATCCTATACTGTTCATTGAGGCCTCATCAAAAACGGTCTCAGTGGAAGGGTGGCTGTTAAGAAACCATTCTTAAGGAAGGGAAAGAGGGAGAAAATGAAGAGGTACGCCAAATGACACAAAAATGGGCTGAAAATTGGTGGCAATGGGTCTTATGGAGTGATGAATTCAAATTTTTTTTGTTCAAAACATTGTCAGTATGTATATATGGAAGAATTCAGAAGAGGGACGCAACAGTGAGTGTTCACAGTCATCTGTACAACACAGTGGAGGCTCTGTCAGGGTTTGGGGCTGCATTTCAGCCAGTGGTGTTGGGGATCTGTCAAAACTGATGGAATCACAAACCCAGAAAAGTAGCACCAAATTTAGATCCACCATCTGGAAAGCACCTGCTTGGCAAGTGCTTAATTTTTCAGCATGAGAATGATCTAAAACACACTGCCAATGCAGTAAAACCATACCTGGATAAGAAATCAAATAAAATAAAACATATACACGCACAATGGAACACTATCAATCATGGATTGGCCTCCCCAGAGCCTGGACCACAACTTTATTTGAAGCAGTGTGGGACCACCTTGACAGAGAACATAAAAGGCAGCCAACATCCAAGCAAGAGCTTTGAATCTCCTTCAAGAAGCCTGGAGAGCTATTCCTGAAGACTACTTAAAGAAATTACAAGAAAGCGGCCTAAAAGAGCTCAGACCGTGTTGAAGAATAAAGATGCTCATACCAAATATTGACTTTCAGGCCCATTAGAAATGTACAAACTCGGTTTTTGCCTTATTTGCATTTATGTGTTATTCGTATTTGCATTTATGTTTGCACAAGTTTCAATAAATTGTTGAACCCATTTCCCTATCAAACTATAAAAAAAAATGAGAGGTGATACAGTACTGTGAAAAAGTCTGGCATCTGCCACAGTTTGTGCTTCACCATCGTTATGCACCTCTAACTGTGGAGCTGTATATTTCTGGTCTGTGGGGACTAACCAATCTGCTAAGTGTTTCTTGTATTATGTGCACGTGCTACTAAGTGCTTGCTCAGAAGGGAGTATGGATTGCTCGTAGTGTCTTTAACTTACAATAGTAAGTAACAGAGTAATAAAGTAACAGAGACTGAATGGGGTAAGTGTAGTTGTGGCAATGAAACTGTCAATTGATTCTTTGCCTTATAAGATTGTTCTACACAGTCTACTGACTGTCTAATTGTTTTCTTATGTTGTGCTTTTTCCCCAACTCAGACAGGGGTAAGAGACATAATATTTTGTGGCATTATCACAGTGTCACATTGGCCTGAATGGGTCATGATGCACATCACAAGGCCAGATGAACATACTTTTGCTGATTGTATTAGCTGCTGTTATCTGAGACAGACACTAGATGTCAGTGCTCTGGTGTCGGCTCCTCAAAAAAGGAGCTTGGCTGCTAATAGGTTGAAAGTCAGGCCACCACTTGTCCTGACCAATCAGAGCAACAGAAGAGACAGAAGTTTCTCTGTCTGCTCTGACTGTTGTTGCACTTTAGCTACATGCTTTTTTACCTAAGATGTTTTCTCAGAAGAGACCAGACCTGAGTGAACTCGCTAACAGGTCTCTTCCAAAAAGGAAAACGGTTTACAAATCCCAATAAATCAGACATCTCATGCACAGTTTGGGATGGCAAGTAGGAGTAATCAAACACTAACGAACTCATTGAGTGGAGATATAGTCGCATAACAAATAAAATGATGTACTTTGAGATAGATGGAAAGTTACAGCTGGCAAACTTTATGAAAGTCGACCTCTTCAATACTCCTACACTTAGCCGCACCCACCCCGTAGCAAATGAATGGCTGCTCTGTAGCCTAAAAACGTTAGCTTGAAAGCTAACTAAACTCCGCTTCAGCTACATCTCAAACGGCTATTAATGTTTGGTGGGGAGACGGCAACCTGTCTACCGCTGTACACCACCCAAATGTGTCACGCTTAGCTGGTAATTCAGTTAAGTCTGACTTAAGAACTATCTAAAAGTCAGCGGATAAGCCCCCCTCGTCCGCCGCTCCATCACAGCCTCGTACCTCCTCCTCGGCACAGTCCTCCGCTCGCTGGAGACATCTAGCTTGTCTCCCTCGGCTTTGCACTCCGCGGCTAGGATGCCCGAGTTACCCTCCACCGATCTCTGCAAATGCCCGGCAATTACACTCAGTCTTTGCTGTGCAATGCGTTGCCTGTCAGAGCTGCCGCTGCCGCTGCTGCTGTTGGACGCCATGCTGCTTCCGTGTTGGTGCAGGGAGGGAGCAGATCCGCGAGCTGCTGTCAGAGGTCAGCGCAGGGAAAGTGTCTACATTCACTGCCGGTAGGAAATACCATACTCCGCATGCCAAAGCGGTGCATGTAAAAAATAGGATTTCCTAGCGTATAGCATATATGTCTTTACTTTGGGCACATTAAATGGTTATCAGACAATGGGCCGGTTTACACCTGAAAATAGTAAGTCGATTAAAAGAAGCATTCGTCAGAGCATCATTTACGGTTATTTTGAGGTTATTTATTCATTCAGATCCTAAGCATTGACAGGTTCTAGCTTCTCAGATGTAAGTATTAACCTCAAGTTTTGGAGTGAAGACTGAGGGTTTTTTTTTTCAGCTTAGGGCCTAAGAAAAGAATCGAAATATCAGTCAGTTCATTTAAAAAAAAAAGGCATTTCAATTGCACTTGTGCCTACTATCTTGGTAGGATACATTATCAAAATTTTATTTTATTATTTTATTGATTTAATCCTATTTGTTTAACCTTTACAAGAACTGGACGTATCGACATCAATGCCAAACTCCCAATTCATTCTGCAAAAGGAGCTAACGAGAAGCGTTTGAATGCACCATTGAACGCGTTTCCCAGCATGCATTGCAACATTAGCATAGACTGTAGAGGACTGGTTGCATACGTTCCACTGAGACAGCGTTTACATGGCAGAGACCAGTGACTCAGTATGCAGTCTATAGCTAAGATAGGAAAATGCAGTTAGATAAAATAACGTGAGCCGTCTGTTTGGAATATTCAAGAGTTTATCAAGTTTATAAAGTAACAATTATAGCCTACATAAAACACCATCTCGAAATGCAGGAAAGTGAACACTGGGGCCAAAATGGAAACATACCATTTTAAATGTAAAATTTTTCAAATTCTCTTATTAGATGACAAATCTAAAGATTTAAATTAATCCTTGAACATCTGCAATGATTTACCTTTACTACAGCTGCACCTTTTACCTGGTCAAAATTGCTCATGTGTGCACTTTTTTTCTTTTTGATGTGGTTGTAAAAACAGAGTAACTTGAAACAGTGAACACTGTTTACCTTTCTGCTTCACCTCCACTCAGTCACCTGACCAGCGTGACTAGTGCTTCCATATGGTCAACCGGGCTGCTTTTTGAAGTAATGATTTGACGCAAAAGGACAAGCAACATTATTGTGGAATACAAATTAATCAGGATTAAACTATCAAAGGAAAGAGACTGTGAAAAATTGCTTGAAATAGAAACTTTATTTGAGAAAGCATTTGCCAACAGAAACATTGAACTGTTCTATAAACTAAAATGTCCAGATGTTCGAGGATTTATTTCCAAAAGGTTAAAAGTATTAACTTCCAAAACAAAGTTCTGTAATGCACTGACTGCAGGCAATTAGAGTCTGAGTGTATCACAGAACTTTATTTGGAAAGCCACAGTGCCACCTCATAGGTTTGTCCTTGTGTGGAACCTTATCCTCCTCATGACTGGGTGCTCCTTCAACCTGCAGCAAGGCACAAAAGCAAGGGAAGACAATAAAGCCATGTTTTATTATCCTTTTCCCCCCCCCCCCACTACACCAGACCGCCTCTTCTTTGCTAACACAAGATGAACTGATAGTCATCTTTCCACTTGCTCTTAAGGTATCCATTGTTGTCTTGCAGCTCCAGACCAGCCCGGCTGCACACGTTTTCCAGCTGTACAGCCTGATGGGTTAATCCAGCAGCAGGAGCCGGGTTCTTCCCGGTACTACTCACCCGTCAGATCTTTGGGGCAAATTGACGGATGGAGCTGCCAGGGTCTGCCCCTATCCAAAAGTCAAAACTCTCTATATCCCGAAGCACCCGCAAGCTCAGTCCTGTCTTCAGGTTTCTTCTCCGGTGGGGAGAAACTCAGTTACCCGACATTTCAGCCACCGTCCTCGCAAGATGATCAGCACAGTCTCAAAGGTGTGCCTCTGTCAAATGGAAATGGGACACAGCCTGAGCCCATTTTTTCCTTACCTTGCATGGATGATTTGCGGCTTCATCGATGTCTCTCCCCATTAGAGCCGAGATCTGGAGCAAAAAGTCGGCCTCTTCTCAACAACTCGGCTAATCCTGAACATGACGCCCAGCAGCAGCCGTCCTTACGCAGGCAACCCTGGCTCTCAGAAAGCCCTGGTTCACTGCAGTTTCCTTTTAGCAGCATCACCTTCACAGATGGCAAAAGCACGTCTCTGCCACCAGATCCACGTCGTAGCTGTCAGGTAAAGGAAAGGCGGGAGGAGGAAGTTTCAGATCCAAAAAATGGAGGTACCAGTGCAGAAGGTTTTACTGCGAATAGCTTTAAAGACAGAGGAATAAAATCAGCAGCAGAACTAAAATCGTACTCCAGGAGGATGAAGGAAAGTTTCAGATACAAACACGATGACGCCGCAGGAAGCAGGAGGAAGAGAAGGCGCACAAATCATCGACAAGACGCCGCCGGTTCTGTAAAAGCCGGTGATGGAATAAAGAGTTGTTCAGTGAGTTTGTCAAGTAACAATGTTCTGGTGAAGGAAAGAGAAATGGCTATGATGTCTTCAAACATGCGACGTGGACTTGCAGGGGGACCGAGAGAAATGTCGACCGTCGTCGAAAGCGAGGAAGAGCAGCCCAAAGAGTCTTCTGGTACCAAGTGGACTCGGGTCAGGACCAGAGGGTTTGTGAAGAAATCTCAAGAGGCAGCAAGTAACTCAACCCCGCCTGAAAAGTCTCGCATTTTCAAACCCGCCGTCTTTAGCGCTCAGCTTGTGAATCAGCAAGGAGTCCCACTCCAGAAGAGGAAACGCGGTAGGCCCCGAAAAATAAAGCTTGAAGAGGGCTCTTCAGAAAGTGTTCCTGCCATTGTTGAAAACAAGGGTGACGGTGTCAGCCGTGAGCAAGTTGACTGGGGTTTGCCAAAGGAGGAGGCGGACAAAAAAATTAAGAAGAGGTGCAGAAAACGGAGGAGGAATAAGAGCGAGGCGGAAGCAATCCCACCGAAGAAGATTCAAAGGGCTGAATGCACCGGGAAGCCTGAAGGAGCCACTAACGACGGTGTAAAGCCTGGACCACCGAAACAACGGCACGCGGTCACTCTGAAGGAGTTTCAGAAGTTCATTAATCGGCAGCACTCGAAAAGGATGAAGCCAAAGGAAACGCACAGACCTGCAGGGAGTAAAGCGGGAACTAACGCAGACGGCAGGTCGGAAAGAAAAGCAGGAATTGAAGAGAGGACAAACGCCGAGCATCATCGTGGAGGCTCAGACATCGCAGTTGATCAAAATTGTAATAATCTTTCCAATACACCTGCAGCTCGGTGTTGCAAATCGCAACAAGGTGAGAGAAGCAGCTCTGTGAGTGAGAAGGCTAGTTTGGATGGTGATGGAGACCACCCAGTGTCCTTAGATGCTGTGAATGAAGATGCAGCCAAGGTGACCACAGATGAAGGTACTTTGAATTTAGTCGTTTCTGTGATCAGGGTAGAGTGCGTGGATTTTGATTTTTAAGGCTGTAAAAGGTCCTCACCCATTTAAACTTTGCAATACGAGCAAATTTAGTTTGAATATTTTTCCTTGTTGAAAATCTGCTCATAATTCCAGTGGTTGCCCAGCTGTCAGCAGCTGAGTCTATTACGTTTGTGCCCTTGACTGTGAGTGTTGGTTAACAGTATGTTTTTTTAAAAAAATGGCCGCATTAAGGATGCACGCCGTCTGTTTGGAGTGTACTTTGATTTTGTCAGGGTTTCAGTAGTTGTGCTACGTTTTAAAATCCTCCATAGAATAAGAGCGTGGTGTTTACGCAGCACTGTAAGAGTCTGTCGACACGTGTGTGCGTGCTTGCTTTTGCCATTTAGTTTCTCCTTTGAAAACAGCGATGTAATGAGCTGCCACTCGAGCAGTTCAAGCCAGTGTTAATTTTGGCAGCAAATTTTGATTTAGTTTTAGTCATAGTCTTTTGATGAAAATTAAATTTAGTTTTAGTCATAATTTAGTCATCT
>JAVDPK010002597.1:1337351-1356965 GCA_034780415.1 Cichlasoma orientale
ATCTATCTATCTATCTATCTATCTATCTATCTATCTATCTATCTATCTATCTATCTATCTATCTATCTATCTATTGTAAAAAAAAAAAGCACTAAATAGCACAAAGTGCATTGAATTCATTGCATACATTTACTAAGTGTTAAATAAATGCTGTAAAAAGTTGATTACTTCCTTACAAAATGTACTTAAATGTGCATTATTTCAGTAAATGTGCAACTTTTGGCTAAGTAATAAAGTATTAATGTAAACTGTATAACTTTTTTACACCCTACACCTTACACTAACTTTATTATATATCTGTTTTGAAGAATAGTTTATTTTGTTATGTTGTTACTATATTATAACTCTTAATTCTCACGTTTATGTTTCACTACATAATCTAAACACATATATCATATACACATAAATTACATTTAGTTTTTAACACATTTACTTAATGCCTGTAATGATTCATTACTTGAGAGATGAAGATTTTCTAATCAAAACACCCAGTAAATATAAATAGTATAATAGATTCTAGCACCTAGTGTGCTTCTTGTACCCCCAACAAATACCTATCACAGATAGGCATTTAGCTGCAAATAGCTCTGAACTTCAAAGTAAAACCTGAAATGCAGGATTTTTACTTGAAACTGGGTGTTCTCTTTGTCTCCTTATGTTTTGTAATGGTCTGCCCAGTTGCACAAGGAACATCAGGGCCCCAGGGCCTCCAGCTCCACGGCGGTCACGGTCACCAGCAGGGGGGGGTATGCACCAAACAAAGTCTGGTTATGATCATGACGGAGTTAAAATCGAAAAGGTACACACTACATATGTTTTCTGAAGAGCTGGCTTATGTAACACCGACTATAAATGAACGGAATTAGATATCGCAATTTATTAGTTTATTAGAGCCAGATAAAACGTTTAACTTTCACATAAATCTGTTGTGTAATTTTGTTTTTTTAATTTGGCAACCAGTGTGTTAAATGGACTTCACGCGCATGCACACACAGTCCTCATAGGCCGCTGAGAGGGGGACGATCCCGGAGCCGCAGCCCGGTGGGCAGGGCCATCATTTCCGTAATGTTCATTAGGTTTGGAGGAAGCAGCATTTCCCTTAGCTCAGCTCCTGTGACGGACTATATCGCCTCCGGACCGCTCGCCATTTTCATCTGCCATTTGAGGAATAACACAAAAATTTTTCAGTCATAAGGATTTTTTTTACCCCCACGTCAGAGCTCCATAATGATGGAAATGGAGGTGATGCATTCCGGTCAGCAGGTAAATAATAATATTTCTTAAAAGTGATCGTTAGAAACTGTCTGACATTGGCTGTCAACTTCCTTTTTTATGTGGGCTGTGGGAGAGATAGACTTCATGTAAACTTTTAAGTATTAATTATTACAAATAAAAGCTCATGTACTTGTGTATTTATGGCGTAGTATAGAGGTTATTATGGTAAAATATGAGCTAGACCACGCCGATAGGCTGTCTTAGTGTTAGACATGTTAACTCTCTTTCGGTTCTGCAAGTCATCCACTTGTGACGCTTTTCTTGGACAGGGAAAATCCAATTACTAAAACAAGGCCAGAGATTAGTGTTATGATCGATTACCTGAAATAAAACTGATCCTGACAAGTTTGACAAACAGATCCTGGTTTCTCTTGAACCTTTTCTCATAACTGTGTCATCATCTCCTCCGCCCCCCCCTTCCCCCCCTTCAAGCATGTGATCCCATATCTGATAGCTTTTATAACCACCATGAATGATTGCGTTTTACTGCTGCCCGCGTCTTTGCTGTGTATTTTTCAGAGTAAAAAAAAAACAAAACAAAACAAAACAAAAAAAAAAAACCAGCACAAACCATTAGACTAGATGTATTCTTACATACTGAATGAAAACACTGAACTTGGTTGAACTTCATTTTTCCTGTGAAGTGGCCTCACATCTTCAGTGTTTAGTTAAGGCTGTCATAAGTGGGGGTCAGTGGAAGTACAAAGTTGACTCGTGAGGGCCTAAATGGCTGTTTTGGAACATGTGCAGCTGTGTTTCATCATCCGCTGTTCAGGTTTGATGTCCACTGAATGTGTTGAAGAAAGGTGTAATAAACCAGGAGAGTTGGGTCCCTTTTCGGGCCCTTGTGTTTAGCTGTAGATAAGTAAATGAACATCCCATATGAAATGGACAAAGAGCTTGTAGGCAGAGGAACCATCAGATTTTAGTTGGGCTTGTTGTCAGATTTAATCTATTTCTGTTGCTTGTTCTGAAGTCTTTATCTGTATCTTAAAAGCTTGTTCGACTGGTATGGTCATGCTGTCTGGCATAGAGGTGCGGAAAGTCCAGGTAGCTTTCTCAGCTTTTTTTTTTTTTCTTGTTCTGGTGCCACCAGTCTTGTGACAATTGATAGTGACACCATTCCTTGAACACGCCCACATTCACGCCCTACTTGTTATTACTACAGAATGTGCTGTTTATAAATCTACTTTGGTTCTGTGGCATTTGAAAACAGCACAGGTTAATTTATCAGCTACGTTGAAATCATTGACCGACAGAAGACATTTTTTGGCCTTGGAGTTGTTGTTGTTGTTGTTTCCAAGTGACTTGTGTGACTTGTCTCATGAGCGCATTAGCTGTAACCAACAGACAAAAGTGTTTTTTTTTGGTCAGAAAACATCAGTGACCTCAAGTAGTGAGTTTAGGCATCCCACACAGGCATTTTAAGGGACTTCCTCATTCCTGCACAAGCCATAATGTCTGGTTGTGTGCTCACCTTCCAATCGGTGTGCATGATTTACAGTAGGCAGCCTTAGTAATGTGTAATCCTTTAGTGGTCATGCTTCTGATGCAACACAGAGGCAAAGAGGGAAAGAGGGTTAGTGGGGGGTTTTTTTCTTGTGCACCACCACAGCTGTAGTCAGGAAAATGGTGTCAACAATGACTTAAAATATTTATAGGTATGCCATTATTATTAGTTTGTGGAGGCTTGTGACTCAATCCTGTTTTTATAAAAAATAAAATTAAAGAAAATATTGTCTGACAGGGTTTTCTAAACAGTTCCACATCCTCCTTATTGTGCATTGTTCTGCTTTGTTCTTTATTCTCCCTCAGTTCCCTCTTGGCTTCCTCGAGACTGTATTTTTGTATTATAAACCCAACCTCATAAGTTATGTTTATAACCAAATCGAAGGAACAAACAAGTCACATGCTCAGAAGTTTTTGTGTGAACTAGTATCTTGGGTTTATGTAACATCCTTGGGCCTTGTGAAACACTTTCCTTCTGTAAATAAATTCTGGTAAAAGCCCAGAGAAGGGTGCAGCATAATTTATCTTTAGACATTCTTGTTTAAAAAGGCAAATAACATTTGGCCAGTTAGGGGAAATCGACAGGAAATGGTACTAAATTGTCATCACGCGCTCAGCCTAATGTGTAAATACATGTAGGATGAGATTATAGTAAAGTGTTGTGCTAAGATCATTGAGCAGTACTTGTACTTGTTTACTTGAAGACGAGGCAGGAAAGAAATTGAGGAAATAAAGTATGAGTGCATACAAAGGTGCGTTGTAACCGTAAACCCTTCTGAAACCCTGCGCCATAGCCTATGCAGTAACCTGATGTGCACCTTCCCAGAAATGTAACTACACGTTGCCATCGATGCAGCCCACGCAGGTGTAAATGCTGTAAACAGCGTTGGCCACTTGTGTAGGCTGCGCACAGAGATTCACTGCACGGTCATAATCATAATTGACGCATTACAGCCCCAATTTTACTTGCTTTGCTAATATATTGTATCATTATCTCCAACTACCACAAAGCTGCACGCTAAAACCACCTAAACACATACCTTTAATAGCCACATTTTCTAATTGGTGTAAAAAGTGCTAACTTCTGATCTAATTTTGAATTATTTAAATTTAAAGTGTAAAGGACAGTGTGTGAGTTTGAATACGACAAGCAAATTCACACTTCTGTGTAACTGGATAAGCAATGACTACTTCCCTTCATTGGGAAGAGTATCAAATGAGGATGCATTTCTTTTCCTGGTGTGTGGTGGCAACGGAGGAAGGAGAGAAATACGTTTATTATTCATGCAGTTTCTCCCCCTTGACATTAGTGCCCGTGTTGTTGTTGGTGATCAAATACTGAGGGACAGGGTGTGGCAGGTGCAACAGTCACGCTTCGCAGCAGGGACGTTCTTTGCTTCGGTGCTTGTAATAGTCTCCTTTGCAATACAGCATGGCCGGTCACAACTCTCTTAACCGATCTGCGGCTATCTTTCCAGGACATGGACCTGATTGACATACTTTGGAAGCAGGACATTGATCTTGGTGCCAGGCGTGAAGTGTTTGACTACAACCACCGTCAGAAAGAGCATGAGCTGCAGAGGCAGCGGGAGCTGGAGGAGGAGAAGAAGCTGCATTTGCTCCGGGAGAAGGAGAAGGCCCTGCTGGCGCAGCTGCAGCTAGACGAGGAGACGGGAGAGTACATACCTCGAGCCCCGTTGCAGTCCGGCATCACTCCTCTAGAGGTTACACAGGTACATGCACATGCCGTGATTACTCATGTCAAAGGCAAACCACTCCCACCTCATTTTACACGCTCTTTCTGTGCTGTAGCTAGGTTACCACCTCATCCTGTGTAATTACAGCAACACAGGTGGGACTTCAGTTTTGCATCAATGTAGTCAGCTCCACAAACTGCTCTGCAGGAGCCTGAGCACTATAAATACACAATCATGTGCTGCTTTTAGAAATGGTGTGCCATAAAGGATGCTAGAATGTAAAAAGTAAAAGGAAGTATTTTGACTTCTGTTGCAGAATGCCGGTTTCACGGAGAACGGTGACGCCATGTCATTCGATGAATGTCTGCAGCTACTGGCAGAGACATTTCCTGTAGAAGAAACTGAGGTAACAGCATTGATCGCAAATTAGCACAAATTAACAGTGTGATTATTGTGATCACTTTTAGCCGTATACAAACTGTCGTGTCTGTTTTCGTCTCCCAGAACACTTCCGTTTGCCTCGACACGCCTGCTGTTTCAGCGGCCATCGGCGGCAACATGCAGCAAGCTCCGTCACCTGCCATCCTCTCCCCAGATCAGCTGCCACCATCACAGAGAATGTCTCCAGATTTGGAGGAGGCCTGGATGGAGCTTTTGTCTCTCCCTGAGCTGCAGGTATGACACACAGACTCTACAACCTCAGTGGCATGGCGGGGCGTGTGGTGGAACAAGTACAAGAAGAATAAATGAATGGCAAGAGCCCGGTATTAGAAGACAAACACTTGTTGCTTGCTCCAAGAACGGGGTGCACACTGCTTATTCCACTGTGATTAGGTTTCATTTTATGGACCTTCTAAAGCATTAGAGACATGATTGCTCAAGGTGCAATGCAATTTATGTGATTAATAGCCACTAATTTCATCCTGCAGAACCAAAAAGATATCTTGTTCAGATGAGGTGTGTCTTAAAACCTTTGCTTACTAGCAGAAAGGTGAAGTCGCTTTCATTAGCTGCTTTATCAGCTCGCTTTCAATGCACCTCATATTTGCATTAGCTGGCGGGTGGAGCAGTGTGCCATTAGTCACCTTGACCCATCAGTGAGTGGACTGGGCTGCAGCTGTAGCCATAAAATAGAATTGCAGCAATTAATCTGGCTAGTTGGTGATAAGACAAAAAAACTGTAGAAATGAAAGTTGTGGAATTATGTTCAAACTCTTGAAAGCTGCTTCGTGAGGACAAAGTAGCGTGTTTACTTTACAGCAACAGGAAGTTGCACAATTTCAACAGCCGGGACACCTGGTTCGTTTTGTTAATCACAGTCAGCTATCTTCTGCTAAAACCAGCTCTACCAGCACTTCTCAGCAAAATACCAGTGAGCTGGAACAGCTGAATGGCTCAGTGGTCCAGACTGTACCAACTGAAACCCTGTTTAGTGAAGATAACAGATTAAGCACGAGAAAACTGAATACAGTAAACTTATTCTAGCATATATTTATCTTTCAATGTTGTACAACAATCATACTAATTAATAGTAATTCAATTTAGAATGTGTGATAAGTTGGTTCTTTTTTGTAGAATGTGAATTTTGACATTTTAATATCCAGTACACATAAATGTTGACATTTTTATATACTGTACTTGAAAAAAAAACCTGTTTTGATTGTATTTATTTTAAAGACTTTTTTTTTCTCTTGCAGCAATGCCTGAACATGCAAATGGAGGACACACTGGACACCACAACTTATCCCCTTCCAAACAGCCCTGAAATACAGAATTCAAACTACTCTTTCTACCCCATGACCAATCTCACAGATGGGAAAGCAGACAATTTAAATGTTGGTCCCGCGGAGTTCATGAATACGTTCGATGGCTCCGTTCCCACTGTGGCTCCAGCTGATGGTCTCAGCCAGATGAAGGTGAAAACTCCTCAGCTTAATGCCGGCCTCGGTGCAGAAAGCTTCTGTGACATATTTTATCAAAACACCATACTGGAAGAAAGCAGTGGTCAGCATGGGCTTGAAGGAAATGAAAGTGCTGCCTTGTCCGACATCCCAAACGAGGCGCCCTTCACTCCCATGGATCTGTACAGCCTCTCACCTGGAGATGCCTTTGACAGAGGCAAGCAAAATGTAACAACAGAACAGCCAGACTCAGATTCAGGGATTTCTTCAAATGCAAGCCCAAATGCGTGCTCACCTGCGAAATCCGCATACGGAAGTGAGTCCTTTAGATGCAGTGACTCGGACATGGAGGAGATGGACCACAGCCCCGGAAGCCCAGAAACTGACTACTCTGAGATGTTTTCATTAAATTTCCAACCAGATGATGTACAGTCAGCAATTTCTCTATCTGTACAAATGGGGCAGCCAGAAGAGCAGGAGAAGAATCCCAAACAACACAAGGTGGACCCAGCAGAAGAGAGCGGTCACAAGAACGTCCCCTTCACCAAAGACAAACTGAAGAAACGCTCTGATGTGCGTCTCTCCAGAGACGAGCAGAGGGCCAAAGCCCTCAAAATCCCCTTTACCGTTGATATGATTATCAACCTGCCTGTTGATGATTTTAATGAGATGATGTCAAAACACCAACTGAACGAGGCCCAGCTGGCTCTGGTACGCGACATACGCCGCCGCGGCAAGAACAAGGTGGCTGCCCAGAACTGCCGTAAACGCAAAATGGAGAACATAGTGGGTCTGGAGGGTGATCTGGACTCGCTGAAGGAAGAGAAGGAGCGTCTGCTGAGTGAGAAGAGCGAGAACGTCACAAACCTGAAGGAAATGAAGCGGCAGCTCAACAGCTTGTACCTGGAGGTCTTTGGCATGCTGAGAGACGAGAAGGGAAACTCGTACTCCCCATCAGATTACTCCCTTCAGCAGTCAACTGACGGCAGCATCTTTCTTGTTCCCCGCATTAAAAAGACTTTTAAACGTGAAGACAGCCACTTATCTTCTCTGTAATATGGTACTGCATTATCATAGCATACTATGCAATAACTTTGTAGTTACTCAGCTTTAAGCGTTAATAGCCCAGCAGAACTATTGTATAGTTTTTGCTTCTCTTGAATGTTGTAATATTTTTGATATTTTACTTCTTTTGTACTCTGATACCCTCACAGATTCTTTAACCAGTAGTTTGTAAATATCTAGCACTTCCCTTTGAGATTGATAAAAATGTTACTGTATGTGTACATATATATATTGTATATATTATATTTCTGTATGCTAATGATTGTTTCAATCATTGTTACTTATTTTATAACTTTATCCTTATGATTTGCTGCCCTTTTTTTTATTCTGATTTTTGTGCTTAAATAAACTATTCGTACAGCTATGCAGTCTCCGGCTGACTGAAAACAGAATATTGCGTGCTACGGTGCAGCCACAGCCCACAACAGATTGGTGCCAGATGGATGTATAATTTGAGAAACTATTGCACTATTGCATAACCTGCCACATGTTTAAGACAGTTCTTGACATGAAGGTTTAGCTAAACAAAACAAGTACATCGAATCTTGTAATGAAACAAAGACGTCACTGGACGAAAACACTTTCACAAGCTTGTTTGTACAGTAACCTAAAGCTTTTAATTCTATGAAACTCCTGGCAAAGGACTCACACCCACGGCATTCTTTATGACGCACAACAAAGGGCACAATTGTGGAGCTATGGTAGAGTATGCTCAGTGCGAACCATGAATGACAAGCCCACAATGCTCAAACAGGCAAGCGTATTCAAAGGCAAAGCTCTCTGCAATCAATATGCCCCCGCCGTGCACTTTCACACACTGACTCTACCTTTGATCATCAAACCTGTTCTCTGCAAATGGCAAACGGAACTGGTGAGCAGAAAAAAAAAAACAAAAAAACTAACTGGTAAAACTGGTATAAATTAATCAATTTAATAAATATTGATAACACTGGCTTATAACATTTAAGGAAGCAGTTTAAAGAAAACACTCATATCATGGAAAAAGCTTTTATTTGAAAACACAAGTCACACAAATACACACTCTGTTTAGAAAACAAAATGGTTTACTGGTGTACCATTACTAAGCAAGTTTTTTTGGAAGCCAGTTATCTTACATTCCTCTGCAAAGATAATATCCTGGAAGGACAGGGTAACAGCAGGCACTGCTGGGCTTTTTTATACTGAGTAGTTTAGACCTACAGGATGTGAAATCTAAACATTTATCACCTAAACATTGTCCGTCTAGATGCAACATGACCAAAGGTAAAATATAATTAAAAAGAACATGAATAAATACAGAACAAAAATAGACTAAAAACATTTCAAAATGTCAAGTTTATTTTTACACATTTGATGAGAAATCATTCCTCTGTCCTAAATACTACAGTTTACATGTGCTGTAGGAGGATTTGTCATATTTAGGGAAACTTTACAAAAGTCCCCTGACTTATTTGGCTACTCTCAGAGCTGAGAAAATGAACTGCACAGTAAGGTTCATCTACGCTTTTATGCATTACACTAATATTTGAGAATACTCATATTTAACGTCATTAATGCCTCTGACCCCTGTTGATGAAGTTTGTTTAAAATAACTCCCTTACACCCACAATTGGTTACATTTGTTCTTAAAGATGCTTCTGTGATATTTGCAGAAGCTCAAACTTCCTGGAGCTCTGAAAGTTTTGTCCCTTTTTTTTTTTAAAAACAGCTAAACAAAGTTCTTATTGCCAGAATTTATTTATTTTTGAATGCACATAAATCTATTTTGTACAGCAAACGTAATGTCATGATGAAGACATCTTGAGTTAAAAGTGCTTATTCAATAAGTCAGCCATTTTTATAATTGTTGATTTTCTGACTCAGTTTTTTAATTTTTTATTCCGAGTTTCCAAATGTGAAGATTTGCAGTGCAGAGTTGGACTTTTGCACCTCTTGCGATAGGAATTAAAAATAGTAGCTCTGTAGTGTAGTGGTTTACACATTCACCTGGTTCGATCCTGGGAGGAGACACAAATCCCGTGGGGGTTGTGTCAGGAAGTGGATCGGGTGTAAAAATCAAAATCTGCCACACATGCAGAGCTACCTGCCATGGCGACTCCTTGTGAATAAGGCAGCAGCTGAAAGTAGCTTATAAAAAATATCCAGGAAAATTAGGTGACTTTGTTTTTCCTCTTCCTTTCTTGGACTGTATGACAATCTTTGCTTTAGCAAGTGTTCACTCACCATCAACTTTATTTGAAATTTTAAAAAAACAGGCTGATAAGCATGAAGAGCATTTTGCCTTCACAGTATTCTGAGCAGTGGGGTGAAGGAGACATGCTGATTCTGCTCAAAGTAGACAAATACTGGAGGTCAACCTGCTTTGTTTATCTTAAAACACCCTTTTGTTTTCCACCTTGTGTAATCAGCATCAGATTAAAACATGAGCAGCCTGGGATAATATTTAAAAAAAAAAAAAAAAAAGTCTTACCCATCCAGAACCTTCCTTGTTATCAGGTCTTTACAGATTTTCAGCAAGAAGAGAATGCCTCTTTCCACATCTGTAAATCAAGCAAAATGGTTACTCTTACCTGTTCCATCTTCTCAAGTCAGCTTTGTGAAATACTCACTCCCTTTTCTTCTTAATGTCTGAGATCTAGTATTTGCGGGTAAAACTGTGGTATCTCTGACTCAACAGGATCTCCAGTGTGTCCTAGTCTTTCTTCACTAGCACCGGCTGCTGGAGAGTTTAGCTAGTCTTCAAAGAAAGATAGATGCTCACTATCAGGCACGAAACTGCAAGCTTCCTCCATGGGCGTTGTGCTTGATGCTGCCTTCTCCCTTCTCTCTCAAAATGCTGACTGGTCCACTGTGCTGGGGCTGAAGTCGTCCTGTCTTACAGTCATCTGCAAATCTTCCACACTAGTGATGCTGAAGCTCAAAATGCTGATGCTCGTAGCTGTTATCCTACTTGCGTAAGTGGTGTATGGGCCCTTCCCTAGGACTACCCAAAACTCCCTTTATATTGACTCTGGTACAAGTAAATGAATGCAACGTGTATACACTATTTTCACTTCACAGAGCTCTGAAATAATACTCCAGAAAATTCTGGACCATCTGATTTGCTACACTTCAGTCACAATAAGAAGGCAACAGATAAATTAATAAGGGTGGGGGGGGAGAAAAATAATAAAAAAATCAATACAGCGTTGTATTCCGCTATTTTGCATGGTGATATTGTATCAAGGGAGACCAAATATTGGCATTAAATTAAAATACTCTGGCAATGCTATAAACAAGAGGGCTCATCTCACGCACCACCACCCTGAGATAACATTTGCCGAGCAAGCTTGCATTAAATCGGCTCAACCGAAAAACCATTAAAACCCTGCAAACACTTAGCTTGACAAAGCTACCTCCTAAATCAGAGCAAGCTAATGGCTCAATCACACGTGTAAAAAATAGGACAGCAACCTCCTTGGAGCAACAAAAATTGGTGGCTGCCTGGTGATTATGTTGATTTTTTTTAACATTCTGCAACCGGTTGCAACTTGTGGTGGCCCAGAGCTAGAGGGTGTTGCCCACTCACGACTACTTTTGATTGCAAGGAGATTGCACAGGTCACCTGGTAGGAGGCAACCTTTCTGCAAACAGTTGCAGTCTGACTTGTTCTGACTGCAATCACTCTCAGAGAGATTGCCGAAGTTTGAAAATAATTGCTAATTTATAAATGCAGACAGATTGCCAATATGTTGCCATCAGTCTGAATGAGTTTTTGTCAATGAGCACAACTCAAGGGGACTCCACTCAACTGGCTGCCAGCTGGTTGTATTCTGGGTATATTACTATAGAACAGGAAGTTTACTGAATGCAAGTGTAATAGTTAGATATGAATTTCTGTCTATGTAGACAGCAACAGATATGTAATTTTCAATTTATCACAGCTGTATTATCAGAAACGGATTGCATGAAATTGCCAACTTGACCCCAATTCAATCACAGACTGATAGCAGACAGACTCTGTCTTATGACAACCTTCATGGCAGGTTTTATGAACAGTGTTGGGATGCTTGACAATCTCATTTTGTAGCAAAAAAATAACTGAAGTGAGATTAACTTTATCTTATAGGATAAACATATATGAACAAAGTTTAACTTTGAAGACAATCTGAAGCTGAAAAAGGTGATAGCTGCAATAAAATATTTTGCACTAAAAATCGTAATAATATTGTATCGTGGGTGAAGTATTGTGATAATATCGTATTGTGGGGTGTCTGGTGATGCCCACCTCTATAAATTAATAACTCATTTAATCTTTTTCTGAACCAAAGATGCACTGAACCTCATGTTACTTTACTACACAATTTTATTCGGTCTTTTTCAACTAATCAAAATATCTGAACAATCTATACTTCGGTTTGCTGGGAACAAGAGGAGTGAGGGATTCCCTTAATTCTAATCCAGACTGCTTTGTAACTTTTGACACTGGTACTAGGATTTACACACTGTGCTTTACATACAAAATCAAAATACACTTGACACTTGCAATCGAAAAATCATAACTTTAGAATAAATGTGTAATTCTATCTTATCTAAGGACCTAATATTATTATGCTATATGACAAAAACCAGGTTAAAAGACAAAGATTAATTGGCCAGCAGAAACTAACCCATATAAAAATGAAAAATAAAGATATTTAGAACTGAGTTGAGATAAAAAAAAAAAGCAAAACACTTTACTCTTTATCCCTGATACCATAGGCACAATACACACACTTCAGACGCACAGAAGGAAAAATTGCTCAGTAGGGAAACATCTGTCACAATTAGGGTAGGGTATCATCTGCACTCATGTCTTGTATACAGTCCTTCTTCCATAAACTTCTCCGATTTAGCTGCAGTAATTTCTGACTTGTGTGTTCCTCTAATGCTTTCAGATGACTGCCTCAAAGTAACCTGCAGCTTTCCTGACAATTCCTTTGCTCACCTCCTCGCCTCTCCTGCTAAGAACTGAAGCCTGTTGAATGGATACAGGATAGAACAAATAGTTATTCTGCACTTTTTATGGGCTCACTCTGTACTGTGCTAAGAGGGTGGTGTGAAGCTGAATGCCACTTACCAAAACATTAAATAATTAATATCGCCGTGACCCGTAGCTGCCGCTGCCGCCACCAGAGCCGTAGCCACCTGCAGCCACATAATCTCATTGTTATGCCACACGAGAAATGATGTTACTCAAGTCCATAATCAGACATGAAGGTTGACTGTAACACCAGGAACTGCGAAGTAAAACTTACCACCATATGGTCCACCTGAGTTTCTGCCTCCAAAGCTGTTTCCCTTCATTGGACCATAACTGGACTGCTGTCCACCATAGTTTCCAAAGTCATTGTAATTTCCACCACCTCCATATCCTGAAGATGTGGGTCAATTTTAAGGCAAGGCTTGATTTCACTTGTCTCACACTGCATGTTTCCTATTTACATTACACTGTCAATTCATTCACAGTGACAATTCTGCAGTAAATAAAACTTTTACCTCCACCGTTACCTCCATAACCTCCATCACAGTTGCCACCAAATCCTCCACCCTGGTTGCCATACCCTGGACCCCCACCTCCATATCCCCCTCGGCCACCTCCATAGCCTGGCCCGCCCCCATAATTTCCTCCAGGACCTATTATTATAAAAATAAATAAATTAAAAGAAGAAACTGACCACTGAATGTAATCTTTTCATAACACTGTTGTAAAGTCTTCTAAAGACACACTACAGTTGTGTAAGTGAGCATGAATTTTGAACCCATTGCACAACCATAGCAGTGGCTTATGACCCCCAAATCAGTGCACTTGTTACAGTTTACACTCATTAGAAGGCAAACTTTTTCAAAAATGGCTCACCATTGTCAAAATCATCGCCATATCCTCCCCTTCCTCCACCATAACCACCTAAAAAGACCAAGACAGACAAAATTATTGTTAGGAAAGAAAAAAAAAGACATTTCTTTCACTCTGTTTACACTTTTTAACATTACATCAGCTGATCACCTGACATACAATTCCATGAAGAGTCTCAAAAATTACAAAACCAGGAATTAGAACTAAAAATCACACACATTTTAAGGATCCAAATCAACATTGTTTTATCTGATGACAGAATGAATTACAACGTTCCTGGTGCGCCTAAGTCCAGAAGCTCTTTTGACGTGCAAACTACCCACCTCTGCCAAAGTTGCCACCACCTCCAAAATTCCCACCTCTGCCCATGAAATTTCCTGATCCGCTGCTCCTGCCTATATACAGAGAGGTATATAATTTTAAAGATTTTTATGGCATCAGCTGCATATAGCGCATGCCACATTATTAAGTCTAATTTTAATCTTCCTTTGATTGTAATGCTTACCTCTGTTATTGGATATGGCACTCATTTCCTGTTTTGACAGAGCTTTCCTGACCTCACAATTGTGGAAGTTGATTGTGTGGAATTTCTGGGCTTTAAGAAAAATGGAAAAAAAAACAACAACACACTGTCATTTATTGCTTTCTGTTTACAAACAGTCTGGTTAACTCTGAAACCTGGAAGACCCCATACCAACAATTTTGTCAACAGTGTCATGGTCATCAAAGGTGACAAAGCAGAATCCTCTCTTCTTCCCTGTGGAGCGTTCCTCCATGATGTCAATGCATTCGATTTTTCCATATTTCTCAAAGTACTCCCGAATGTGGTACTCCTCAGTATCTTCTTTGATGCCACCAACAAAGATCTTTTTCACCGTCAGATGGGCACCCGGTTTATTGGAATCCTAAAACAAAGTGCATCAGTAAATACACACCAAATAACACAACTGTGCTCTGGTTTGGGATTATTAATTTCTCTCTTTATTTTACCTCTCTGGACACGGCCCGCTTAGGCTCAACAACTCGGCCATCTACTTTATGAGGTCTCGCTTTCATTGCCTCATCGACTTCCCTCACAGAAGAGTATGTTACAAAGCCAAACCCTCTTGACCGCTTGCTGTTGGGATCCCTCATTACCTAGACACAAAACAAGCGTAACATGTAAGGTTCAAGTGCTGTGTAATTAGATTCATGCTGTCATTATTACTTAAAACTATTTTTCCACAGATTATGATAAAAATACAAACCACACAATCTGTAAGGGTACCCCATTGTTCAAAATGGGCCCGTAAACTCTCCTCTGTAGTTTCAAAGCTCAGACCTCCAATGAACAGCTTTCTGAGCTGCTCGGGCTCTTTAGCTCCACGGTCCTATAAAAACAAAGCAAACACACCACCGCAGCTATTAACAATGCATCAGAGAACCAGTGGTACAAACCTGAACATTACCATTTTTCTGCAGCTGTGAAATGACACTACACATAAGTATCTGTTACATTCTGCTAATAGTCTTAAGGTGAGACACTACAAACAAAAACAGTGTTTCATGCACTTTTTTTTGCTTCCATAACATGTCCTCTTTTAGAACAGTGGACAGAAAACATCCAAAAACACATTTCTGTTTTTCTTTTACAACATTTTTGTCCTTTGGACGTTTATGCTACTTAATTAAAGCAGACATAATTAAATGTAACATATCAGGAAAATTGAAATACATATAAACAACTATACAGACATATGTAATTACTTAGGAACATTTCTTGTGATATTGGGTACTTTTTTTAACCTAAATGATAAAATACGAGACATTCTGCAATCAATATCTTCATATGGCAATTTCTTAAAACTGGTAGTTTTTTCATACTCAGACTGAAATTTTAACTTCAGCACTTATATACAGATACATACTGTTGAAGTTTTTTTTTTTTTTTAACAGAGAGGTTTGTTCAGTCATCGTGCCTGAGAACAATTTATTTCTATAAACACACATGTATGCGTGTTACAATGAGGCATCAAAGCCCACTACTTAAAACTTTTCAACCTAATTTGCTAACAAAATGTAATATTTATTTTTAACAAATGCCCCAAATTATGTTCCGGTGAAAAATACTACTCAAATTAGGACAGATTTAGACAGATAACGGTAAAAATAAACAAATAAACAATTTGCATATTAAAATATTACATTTTGAAAAACACGTTAAATGAAAATAAAATGTCTTAATGCAAATATTTGTTTGTGTTGGACATTTATTAATTTAAAAAGTCGTCGATTCTGCTGTAAGGTCAACCCTTAATAGCAGGCCGTGACATTAACTCGATAGCGACACACGCAGTTCATAAACGGCACATAAAAAACAACAACAAAAAGACATACTAAATTCGTTTATATGACACGTTGCACAAATCATGAATGTGTCCGAAATCCATAATACAGACTGAGCTAACCTGAGCTGCATTAGCTTTGGCAGCTAGCGTTAGCTCACTTTAAGAAAGACGCAGGTACGCTAGCAAAGACTAAAACAAATAAATAAGCAAAACACATTTGCTCTAATGACTGTCCTTGGTTTAAAAACCCCAGAGAGATTTTCATGTGACAGCCACCCCAACACAGCCGGGTGCTCACCAGCTCTAGAGCCGAAGAGCAGTATGCTCAGCCTAGTTTGACCACCATTAGCTTAGCTACAGTGTTACAGAGAGCAGCGTTAAAGCAACAGAGAAGCCGCATGTTACGATACATGTCAGCGCGCTCTCTGTGCAATGTCACATATGTGTTACAGAGTAGCTTCTGTCTCTCTGCATTTTACGCACAGTCGTATTTCATTAGCAACATTTGCCAGAACCTCACCTCCATTTTGCAGATGCCCAGGGACGCAGGTCTGAGCGGATCACGTGACCCAATCGGTGTCGCTGCTGCTGGTGGTCAGTCCATCGTGGATGATAATCATCAGAATTTAAATTACAGTCACTATAGTGTCCATGCATCATGTATACACATGTTTATACAAAGATTTATGCATATTATCTGATTAAAGTTACCTTAATACATTTTGTCCTTTCCTGCTCTCTCCATTCCTGCAACAATGTTCCTTTGCGCCATCTGCTGGCTTACTATTCATCCATCCATCACCCACCCATCCATCAAGCCCTCTGTACTCCGTGTTTCATGTTTGTGATGCTAATGAATCCTAGTCTGTAGGACATATCTTTGACTAGTGTCTGTCTCTACCTACTGGACTCCCAGTATAGGTTTGCCTTTGATTAAGCTCAATGAAACAAGTGCTCATGTGATATAGGCTGTATATAGTTTGTTGTAATATCACTAAAGGGTACTTTATGTACAAACAAACAAACAAGCTAATAAATAAATAAATAACTCACGTGCAAGTCAGGACCTCAAAACAGACTCCTTACAATATAATATTTTATTGTGTTTGCATCGAAAAAGGCCTGGAATTGACATTATTATTTCAGTAAGCAGACAAGAGGCAGTAAATCTGCATTACAGTAAACCCAACCTAAATTTGTTTACACAACAAGCACAGCAAACTTTAATGACCTGAAAAAGTGACCATGCAGTGGATGCAATAACTAGTTAATACCTAGTTAATCTAATAAATGTACCAGAAATACATATTCAGTAGTCTACACTGTTTTATAAGATATTATAGTATTTTAACAGCACTTATGTTTACAATGTTCTAATTTTCATTTTTTTTATAGTATAACTTTAAAGAATTAGCAGAAACGTCTGCATGAAAATAATCAAATTATCTTCAATTGCAAGTGTGGAAACGAGCCATAAATCTGTTTTCAGCTCAAGTTTGATCTCTGTGATGAGGACACTTGATTGGGTAAGTATGATCTATGAGCCAGATGCTACTAAGCCTTGCTGAAGCTGATCAGCATCTCCAAATATATGACGGTTTTATGGTTCAGACAATGTCTGTCATTAACTTTACTGTAGTATGTGAGCAAAATACAGCCCCAATAAAAAAGGGTAATGCTTTACTGACACTGTTAATGATGAGTATTTATGAGCGGTCCATAGTTCAAATTCAAGAGCCAGTCCACGTTTTGCTTCTTTTATCCTACTGCAGTTACTGGCCTATATATGCTTCATGACGGTAGATCAGTTTTTTGTACATTACAATGTAGATTTTTTTTTTTAATTTTCTTAAGATCTTTTGGGAAAAAATGTATGGGCTGTATTAAATATGTACAGAGTGTCAGAAATTAGTGACAGTGATCCTGCTTTTTTTTGAACCACATAAAAGTTGCCTCCTGTCTATGCTGACAGCTCTATTAAAAAGTTCTTGCTGTGTGTGAACATATAAAAATTGCTTTGACAACTGGGCCCCGTTGGACAGTCTCAGTGTGGTAATGGTGCTGCTGACAATAAAGGTTAAATACATTTTCTGTTTGCAGCAGATGCCTGTTTAGCAAGACGAGTGTGAATCCCGCGCCATCCACTACTGTTGAAGTAGAGCAGATGGTCTATAACGCCGTCCAAATTTTATTTATCTTTTCCTGTTTGTATTGGAGCAAGCAAGAGTTACAATGCAGCACACATCAGAAGACATTATAGTGCACTGCAAAAAATAATAAAAAAACAAAAACAAAACAAATAGCACAGCCGGATCTTTCTTTTTTTTTGTTTTCTGTACCTGCTGGATTAAGATACTAATAGTTCTTAAATCACATGAAATGAAATGAGAGCTTTGTTACTGATATCACTTATAGTTTAATCACACATTTCTATTATAGTTAAAGCTATCACTGTATAGTATATTTCAATATTACAATATAGTTATGAACCATAATTAGTTTTTCACTAAGTGGAGAATTTGTCAAATTCATGTTAGTCTCTTACATATACTGACTGTGAAAACTACCACATACTGAGTTTCCATACAAGAGTACATTTTGGACATACTTTTACTTTAATTCAATGCCATATTACACTTCTATTGTATTATAATCAAAGCTTATTAATATGAGCTTGTAAAATATTGAGGCTTGAGTAATTGAAACTACCTAACAACAGATAAAATTAGCTTGACCGGATGCAACAATAAAAGTCTTATCACTGACACTTTCATGTCTCATTGATAAGAGAGTCATTTTGGCATTAAATAACAGATAAGCTGGTGTTAGTAACTTACATTGATGGAAGGTTCTCTCCTATTAATTTGAACTGTGGCTTCCATCAGGATCTGTGTTGTTCGCCACTTAAAGCAGGTAGAATGTGGCTTGTTAGTTAGAAAAACAGTTGCTTTTTTTGTGTTACTTGTTAAGCTTTATTATGTCTTTGCCGACCACACCGAACGCGCAACTACTGCTGCACGGCTGAGAAATTATAATTTGAAAACTACGTCTGAGATCTGCAGGGAGGGCTTGAGCTGAGTGTAGAGGGTTAGTGAGACTAAACAGACCAGTATCAGCTGCTCACATGTGGTGTGATGGATGCTCTGTGTACACTTCCTCGCCCTCACTCCAGGACAGTGTGTTTGTTTGGTTGTTGATCACACCCCTCAGTCTTTGTACCTAACTGCCCCGCGACACAAAGATATATCACAAGTCCCACACACTGCTATCCTTCATGGACATTTCCAGTGTATGCGGTCGTGGTGGCTGCTTTTCACTTTCGTGTCATTTCAAGAAACAAGGGGAAAAAAAAAATCTCCAGCTTTTGTTTTATCACTGTAGTTTGGGGTCTTTAATGCAGCTATAGGCTGGGCCGTCAGCCCGCTGCTGGAGAAATTAGATTTAAATGCAATTAGCATCTAATTTACATCAAATAAAGTAAAAAATGAATAAAATTATTAGTTAATGACACCAATAAAACAGTCTTGGTTTTCCCTGATTTACCATGTAACTGTACAATCCTGGCCTTGATTGTAATTTACTTTCTGACAAATGAGTGATATAATGATCCACTGAAATAGAGGGGGATGACATCCTCGTCTGGGCTAAAAGACAGCACTTACTGTAGAACCACAATTAAATAATTAATACAGGTTTTATACCCATTTTACACCTCCAAATTATGGTTTGCCATATATCTAAGGGGCGGCCGAGGAGAACCACGTCAGCAAAAATTTAATGTACAGTAAATCTCGGGTGAGGGAGGGGCCAGTGGTTTCAAATCATATGTGAGGTGAGGGATGACACGACTGTCACCTTTTCCCCTTCATTCTCATCAGGTGGCAGAATATGGGAGAGCACATCGTGCTCACACACACACACACACACACACACACACACACACACACACACACACACACACACAC
>JAVDPK010002597.1:1357081-1378774 GCA_034780415.1 Cichlasoma orientale
ATTGGGCACAATGGGCACAATGGAGACACACACACACACACACACACACACACAGCCTGAAAAATATGAAAGTGACGTTTACTAGGACTCAATGAACCCACATTTGCTTATCTGAATGTTCACAAAGCAAATAGACCCACTAAGAGTGTAACCTCTCAATGATGGCCATGTTGTGCCTGATTAGTTTTTTCCCCCCAGTGTCCTCTAGATGGCGCCATGGTCCATGAAAAGAAGAGCCTTTTATTTTCAAATCATCTCACCTTGTAAATGTCAAACAATATTCCTCGATGCTAAATTACTATTTTCCCCTTGTGTCACATGTCTGGGTGCTTGATCATCTGCAATAATCTTAACACCTTAATTATTGTTGTTTGTTTCTATTTGTTTGCATAATTAATGCAATTATGGAGAACACATTTTTATTATTCACCTATTAGCTGTTGCATAGCAAAAGCATACTTTAGGGAGACTAGCAAAATGATTCATTTAGAGCACTGCTCACTATCTTTTAGCACATTTAGAGGGGATAATATATTGCAAATGGATTTGCTTCTTTTTTCTTTCTTTTTTTTTTAATAGCTGCACAAGTCATATGGGTTTGCTTTGCCTTATCATTTATCACTGAAATTTTGTTATGAACTTAATGTTCTCCACAAATGCTACCTCCCACTGCTGTTGGTGCCTGAGGCATTACGGTTGACCTTGTCCTGAGAAAGCGTAGACTTGGCTCCATGACTCCATTAGGGAAGCCTGCCTGCCATAACCTGGGTTTGGGCAGACGGACGTACGCAAGTGGAAACTGTGAGGAAATGGACATTCAGAGCAGGGAAACCAGGGAGTCAATTTAGTCACCGTCTACTACCTTTTTGCATGCAAGTACAAAGCCAATCTCACATGTTGGTGTTGACTAGAATCTCTCTCTAAGGAATTTGAGGACAGAACAATTCCTGGCATCTGTTTCCTGTTCACTTGCATGGAGGAAACTGGGTGTAAATCAAACCAAATATAAATAGAATCAGCATTCAATTTACAGGAGCTAAAGTTGGTTACTGTGGCCTTGGATTTTGGTCCTTTCTGTCACTGAAATGTGTGTGCCTTTCCTGTAGAAGATTAAAGAAGACACTTCACTGACTTAGATCCATCATAAGGCATAAATTTGCCTTGAAAACAAATAATATCCCTATAAGCCCTCAACTAATGTTCTGGGTGAATATAAATATGTAGCTTTGTTATTAGGAGAGGATTTAAAATTCAGACAGTATATATTTATTCATGTATAACCGGCTCTTTAGGTTATAATGGCAAAATCTGTTAGTAGATAATTTATTACAACAAACATTTCAGGAAGTGACATCCTGAATTAGCGAGGATGAGTTATGAAGTTATGTGATTTCTCTGTTGTTTTGTTCTTATTTCAGTTCAGGATTTTTACACCTACTGCTGAAAAACATTTTCTAAAGGAATGAAGGTTGAAGCTAATCCTAGCTATATGTTTTGCTCGAACCTTTTAAGGGTTGAAATACATTTTCATGTATTCATGAGCATGAGTAATCTACACTAAATTTGCTTTTTTATGTTAACTGACTGCTCTAGTTTGATACATCGGGACCATTACACTCTGCATTGATACCGTCAGACAGGCCTAACTAAGGCTTTTCAAATTGTAGGTTTTCAATAAATAGCAATAAATTGCACGAGACCTTTGACTTTGCCGATCCTGTTTAAATGAAGAATGGAGTGATACGATTCAAAACATTTCTGTGAAGGCCAGGACAGAAAGTACAGAATGATCCAAGAATGTGAGAGTTTTTGAGTTGGTCAGCCCTATGCCTTTTAGTGAAAAAAAGAAGTAAGAAAGTGATTATGCTAGGAAACAGTCCATTGCATTGGCCTATTGATGTCCAGAGAAGAGGCATAGATAGTGTGGTGCAATAAAAACCTTTATTTACAGCTCCTTAGCAGAGAGCAACAGAGGAGTGCTGTGTTTCCCTCTGGCACTAATTGACTGCCTGCGGCAGGAGAAACATAGACTCTCACCCCTCGCTGGCGCACTTCTCTCAGATGTAATAATAACCACTATGGTTTCTCTCAATGCACTTCCAAATTCATTGTCCTCTATAGCTACTGGAAAAGAGTATTCATTTTGATAACTCAGGGACTGTATAATAAAATGAACATGTGGGTAGTGTCTCGTTCTGCACTACCCTGCGTGACTTCTCTCTGTTTAAATGGCATAAGCTGGCTGTGATCTGTGCAGCTCCAAGGCAGTTGTGTGCGGTCCATTTAGTGCATGCCCCTTCTCCCTGGGTGAGAAATAAAGGAGGGGACAGGTGCGGGAGGCAAGGGAAAACCATATCTCCTTTCCCCTAATTCTTGTGTACGGGCAACAAACGACCACAAAAGTGCTGCTTTCACAGTTTTCTGTGGCCCGACGTTGAGCTCCCAGCAGAACAAGACAAAGGAATGGCGGGATGATGAAGTCCCGAGCAGTGCAGGGCAGGTGTTTCCTCGGTCTCCTGGGAGCTGGGGAGTACACCTGCCCACTACTAACCCACTGTGATGGATCGATGAAGCAGTAACTGACTCAGCAACTTTAAGAGCTCTACCTGGGATTAGAGCTCAGAGGACCTGATTGAAACACACTGTCATCCCACAAACAATAACACACATCCATCTTGGAGGGCCGACTCCTCTTTCCTCCCCTGTGCTTTACTATCACCGAGAATGATTGTACTGTTGATGATGAGAGGTGCAGTGTATTGGATGAGAGGGGACGGCTAAATTTCAACAGACATGATGTCTAATGGCACCACTTGGATACAGTAAATAGTATCTGCATCACTATGAAGCAACTGAATTATGACCTTCACACATGGTGATTGAATATTGGTTTACAATACAGTGTGGCACACAAAACACACACAGCAGTGCACATACTTGAATATACACTTCACAAGTGGTACACAGACATGTAAACAGAAGCTGAAGCTGGCAGCCAGATACACACATTTATGTAATGTTTTGAATTAGATGATACTCCACTTAAAGAAGAATAACCATAAGGTCTGCGCGGTCCCAGGAGTCGATGACTAATGTAGTATAATAGCAAGTGCTGGCACGGGTCATTTTGCAAGTCGACCCAGGCAAATCCTCCACGGTCTTTTATCCAGTTAGAGAAATGATTATTATCAATGCATTTCAACACATTTTTAGACTTTATAGAAGTCCATTTTGGTCATGCAATATTTACAGTAACATGAGCTGGACAATAATATACAAACTCAGTTAGGAATGCATAATATTCAAATATATTTTAAAAAGATTAAAATGATAAACAGAACAATTTTCACGTTATGTATGTTTGGTAAAATGTGATACCTTTATTTCATCAATTTATTTCATTATAATAATAATTGTATTAGTTAAAGGGATCTTTACATTTAAAGGACCTAATTTAAGTTTGTTTTTTTTTAATGCAAGTTTTATTAAATGCAAATTTAAATGGCGCAATTTAAGGAAACTCAGACCCTTTCATTACTGAAATGTTCCCTGTTTGATCAAACTGTGATTTAAGTTAAAGCATATGATATTTCTGAAAAATACATTGCATGCAATGCTTAGACACAACTTTGGAGGGAGCCTTAAGCATGAGGTTGAAACCCATCTAATCTAAAGATCCTCCCCAAACTTCAGAATGCTCCCTACTAACATCACCATCACATGCAAAATACTTAATTTTGTACATTTAAATTAAATTTTCTGTTTTTTATGCTTTTATCACAGTAAAATATTGGGAGCAAAGCCTGCTAATTCAGCAACTTTCTAGTCGCTTGCTCTGCAAGGATAAAAACGCAGCAGCGTTATTAAAAGAATGCATTCGTGGGTGAACAATAGAGTAAATGTTTAGAGAAGGAGTGGATGGTGTTTCATCTGGTGGTGGCATCAGAATATCTGGCTGCACTTTGCTGCAGCCAGCCACGCTTCCTTATCTTGTCCTGTTCTGCTTATCTGGCCTGTGTACAGAGTTGGGTCTGTAATGAGCGTCACGCCTCCACCTCACCCTGTGTGGATGGGCCGGCCGCTGTCCCACACATCCGTCCACACACACACACACACACACACACACAGCGAGTGGGTCACTGGGTGTGTGTGTAAGGCTATGCGCACCACTCATGCACACAAAAACACCTGCGTATCTCGCTAAACATGTATGTGCAAAGCTGCGGCAGGGCGGTGTGGTCAAATGTCCAGGTGGCAATGACAGATTTAGAGGATGTTGTGGATGGAAGTGGACAGAGGCTGGCCTATGGAGGATGTGTGTGACATCGAACATGCAGCGGTGGCGTGGAGTGATGACATCCTCTGTTTAATGACCAGAGTTAACACAGCTCATGTTAAAGTGAGCTGCCTGCCACAGAGAGCTGTAAATCTGCCTGCTATCACTGCTGCCCTACTAATACAGGAAGTATTATCTAATAAGTGCAACAAGGAGGACTAATTTCACTGGAGCTCATACCCCCCACGAGCAGTTTTCAAGCCTCGTGCTGTAAAGTGGATAACCCAGTTAGAAACTTTCATCACTGGGAAGCAAGTTTGTGTAGTGGGACAGGCATTGACCAGACGCGTCTCTTCCTTTGAGTTGTCTTATGGTGAGGACAGTAAAATCAAACATGGTGCCAGACAAATCCCAGATGTCTGGTTGTTCTGCCGCAGCTGCCTTTGCTCTACCACATTCCTGGGGCATGCTGGAACTCTAAAGGACCTCTGTGTCAGTGCCTCCACTCTGGCCTGCCCTTCAGCCCTGATTTGTGGAGTGCTGGTGTCAAAGGGGACTACTTTGTAGATGGTGTGCTCTGCTTACCTGTTTCCCCACAGCAGATGCAATAAATGTCACTCTATGACACTCTCTGGACTGTCTCACCCTGACCACTGTGATTCTGCATTATAGAGACACAAACACAGAGAATCAAAAGTGAAATAACTCATCAGTACTTTTCTAACTAAAAAGCTCATTTGTGCCTGGATTGCAAAAGGTGGAGATAGCCACTTTCTTTGTGGATGTGGTGTCTGGCATTTATCTACAGCTGTAATGCAATTGTGTTTCAGAGTTTTCCTTCACTGAGCAGGGGGTAATTGCTGACTAGTCTTTTAACCTTATTAAATCATCCAGAGGCAGTGTTGGAGCGAAGATGGAGTTGATGATACTGCACCTCTCGTGCTTTTAGGAAAAGAAAAGATGCTGACTGCACTTCATCCAGGGGATTATACACTGAATTCAAGCAAAGCATCTACAGCTAATTAGAGGGAAAGGGAGGCACTGTGACAATCACCATGGGATGAACCTCAGGCAGTGATTTTTTTTTTTTTCACACCACTTTTCACTTTTTTTGTGCAAGTTAACTTGCTGCAGCCATTATTGTTACTGTTTTGGTTATTATTTTTACTACATCGCATTGCATTTGTTGTCATTAAAATTTATACAATCCCTCATGCATAACAATTGTCACTTTTTATTGCCATATATCCATCGACAGCTATTATTATATCACTGTGATGTGTGTTCATAAAAACACACATACGCAGGTTTGATTGCTCGTGGCCATTTCTCAAAGCCTGACATTCACAATATGACTGCTGAAACTCCAAAGAGGTTTGGGTCTGAGCTTAATTAGATCCTGTGGAGCTAAATCAAATCAGTCTAAACGAGAGCAGAGAGGCAAACCCTCCCTATCCAAATGTGTGGCTGTTGTCTGCTATCTCAACAGCACTCTGTTTGGAGGATGAGGCAGGGTTCCTTCAAGGAAAAACCACCTCTCTGTCTTTTCTTGTTCACTTGTTCACCCTCGTCTCCCACCTCTCATGCATCTTTTTCAGTAGTCAAGGAAAGAGCAAGTGCAAAGGAGGGAGAGTTTTTGCCTCTCACTCCTCCCCCTGCTCACACTGCTTAACCTTGACAAGTCAATATGATACAGATGCAATTTGCTTATCTCCTCCTGACATTACCACTGTTCTCCCTGCTGCAGGGGCATAGGGTCTGCTCCATTAGCATAGCTTACAAACACATCACTCTCTCTCCCTGAGGCACCATACTCATTTATGTGTACCCGTACTGTATATGATACCTGAAGAGGCTTAAAAATGCCTTCTGTACGCTGTGTGCTTTCTAATTATGCAACTAACTGAAATAAACTTAAATTCTTGACAGTTAAACAAACTCTGTGACCAGCTAAGGTGACAAAGTCTTTTTTGTACATCAGTTTCTGGCTCACTTACGATCGCATGGCCACTGGTCTCTGGAGCGCAAATGTGATGTGCATACGTATACGTATGTGTCAGGCCAGTGAATTGAGGCTCTCAGCATCTGGCGGGTACTCCCTGGCTAGAGAAACAGTCAGCTTCCTGGTCTCCAGCTGCAGGGTGGCTCTAACCCAGGTCCATTAGTCACCAGACCCTGGACACCTCTCGCTTATCCCACCACATAAGGTGGCGTAATTGATACCCATCAGCCGCAGCTATAATCTCCTTGGTGGGAGGCAGGATGCACACCTCATGTTTGGTTAAGAAGGTGCTGAGCGGGGTCCAGGACTCTGGGCCTGTCTCTTTGCCATCACTCCACTTGAAGGTGAGATGATTTAGGGGCCTGGGAGAAAGTTAATTTCTCTTGATCATTGTGTGCAACCTGGAGCCTTAATGGCGGGCGTAATTAATTCTGCTGATGTTAATCACCAGGGCTGGTCCCCACAATTATCAGCCCTGTGCAGATGGGGCGCGGTGCAGACATGAAAAATTAGGAAAATGAATCTGTAATGGGGTGGCAGATCTAATCTGCGTGAGAGAAAACAAAGTTAGGAAGAGCAAAGAGCCCCAGCATTCCAGGTGAAAGCCACCAATACCGACAAACCTGTGTGGCAGAGCTGAAAAATGTTGCGTGTCCGAAGTGTTTTGTAATTACTGGGGCATTGAATTGTTCTATTGTTAATTCATCACTGCTGCAGAGGTTAAGTTCAACATCTCTTTGCTGGGCTGTGGGTTGGAAAGGAGGGGAAACAGCGGCGGTCACATGCTTCTGGAGTCACTGTAAGGTTAATCAGGTTCCACTCGCAGTTGTGTGGGCTTTGCGATCAACCTCCATACTCATCACTGGATGTAAGCTAAAATCCAGGCATACATGGAGGTACATGTGCACAAATACTTCCCTCAGTGGAAGTGCACACATATTCTCAGAAACACACACAAACACACACTTGATTGTTTCAATCATGGGTTCTACTGATGGAAGAATTACTAAAGCATTAGTGGTCAAAGGACAGATACTCCCAGAGGACGTTTCCTCTGCCAACGTCAAACAAAATTAAGCAAAATACAACTGATTAATTGAAATTGCAGCGGAGCCATTTTTCAAGCCCTTACTTGGCTCTGGCAGTTGGGCATGCCGTCATTCCTTTTTGGTCAGCTTAATTAGTCTTCTACCTATTTTGTCTTTAATAAGGCATGCCATAGGTTCTCAGAAAATCTAGGATGCTAGAATGAATCATTATTCATCATCACTGTTGTTAGAATCATGAAAACCAAGTAATAGACTGAACTGCTGGCTATGATTTAGTTAAAGTGTATTATTAATGAGTTGAATAAGCAGATCTGTTACATTGTTGGTCCTCACACGATCACTGCTCTCATGAAATATCAAACCAGTTTAAATATCACACAGAATGGTAAGCAAGAACAAATCTATCGGACTACATTAATGAAAAAAGTAAAAGCACCTGTCTCTAGATTGTTAAGGTATTTGCAGTACTGTGCAAATACCTATATATACCTACCTGCATATACCTACTATTTCTTAAGAGCGTGACTTTCAGATACTGTTCTGCTATCATTTTTTTGGGCCTGTCATTTCTTCTTTTGTCCTCCACTTGTAACATCTATTTAGGAATCACCATGTTGGTACAAAAATACTATATTATGCCTGTCAGACTGTGTTATATGTGTTGGCATTTTTCAAAATTTCAACTAAAGAAATAGCCTAAAGATACAATTTAAAATTGGTTCTTTGCTAAGTTGTCTGTTATGTGTAGACACAACACTGGTTCATCCCTTGAGTTAGGTGCCTTTGTTTTTATGCTTTAACGATTCATAGGTCAGTGCTTAACAAAAAACAACAACAAAAAATGTTCCTTTGAAAATGGTCAGGTACAAGGACTGGACTGAAGATGATTGAAAAAACAGCCAATGTCAAAATAAAAACTTTGAAAGACCTTCAGAAAACCTGGAGAACTATTGCTCAAGACCACTTTAAAAAATGCAACAAACTCTGGCTCCTTGGAAGCAAAATGTAACGAACCGAGAGGCGACTCAAGACTTTTGCACAGTACTGTAGTTGTAATTACAGCTGTGATCAATACACACACATCGACAATACTATATTACCCTTAAAGTTTTTTCCAATGTACATCAAAGGTCAAAGGCTCATTTTCTTGTAATTACTCATGGGGGGGAAATGCAATTCTTGAGGTGAACCTCGACAAACAATAATAGATGGACCAGCTGGCTGTTCATTGTTCTGTGGTCAGACATTTCACAGCAGTGGTGACCAGGTGTTTACACAGGGCACAGCCACACAGCATCATGGCAAGGGGAAGGACATGAACAGCATTTAAAGGAGCCATGCAAAGGTCTTAGATCAAAGGGAAGACACATAATGTATTGTGCCAGCCTACCCAGACTGAAAACAATAATACATTTTTGACACTGTGCAATCACTGGATTGCATTTGCACGTTGGAAAACTTCCTGTCCTTGAGGCGCTGAGATCATTCCCTTACACGCACAGATTTTCTGAAAGTGCATCCAGAATTCATCTGTGAGGGCGCGGTGATGGAGATGAGTACAGTCATAATTCCAGGGGATTATATGCTAATGTAGTATTACCTGTTTGTGTGGGAAAATTGCATTGTGCTTATTAATGTGACACCAGAGAAGCTACTTGGCAGATGTCCTCATCGGCTCTCAGACGCCCTCCAAGGATTTACATTTTTATTACAACATGAGAGGGAAAGCAAAATAATATAACAGCACATGCACAGGCCAAACACACAACTTGAAGGATTTAATTGAATATATTCAAATGTGATTCATTGAACAATTACACTCTCATTCAGCAAGCACATAGTGCAATTGTTTTGCCTATACTGGGCTCTCCTCCCCTTTTCTCACCCTCCTGCTAACACTCCTACTCCCTTTAAATTAGAAATCGGACTGGCCTTTGCAGGAGACACTGAGGGGGAATCAATACGTGCATTAATTACAGCAATTCATTACCCAAATAAACATGGGACTCAACCTTTGCTGGATACAAATTCGGGGGACGTTAAGTGTTTGGCTGGAGACAAAGGCCTGGAATCCCTATTGCATTAATCTGAGGGATCAAACTCCACTGAGTGCCAGGGCTTCTCCTGGGAGTGTCCAGCCTGGGATCAATCCCTGTGCACAAGCAGTGAGTTATGGCTACTGAATACAAAGGTGGTCATGTGACATGGCACGGACACTGCTCTGCTGCTGCCGTGGTGTGTTCTCTCTGTCTTTCTCTCTCTCTCTCTCTCTCTCTCTCTCTCTCTCGCTCTCTGGCACTTAATGGAGAGTCCTGCTGGCCCACAATGCAATGGGCTAGCAGGGCAGGCTCCTGCTCCCCAGATCCCCAGCTTCACTGCTTATTCTACGGTTGGGTCTCTTGCATACAGGCCCTCAGAGACTCCTGAAGGCTCCTGGCAGAGGACGAAGTTAAAGGACATCCCTCTCCCTCACTGTCATCTCTACAGCGTGTGCCTATTTGTGAATTATATCTCCAATGGTGGCCATAATAAAACATGATAATGATGGATCACACCAATAAATTACTGTTGAGTGGATTGTTAGGTCAGATGTGGAAGTGTGTGTGTGAGCTGCTGCAAATGTTTGATAGCCCTGAGCACCCAGGAAACCATGAATACCCCTCCAGCAAGGTAAACACACACAGACAAAAAAAAAAAAAAAAAATCAAACAAAGGAAGTACAGGCTGTAGGTCTTTAATACTGAGCGGCATGCAGTGTAAACTATGGATTTATTATGTAACTTGGTTATTGTTTATTAGCATATTGCATACTGTACTATTGTAGGTTTTTCTCTTTATGTAAGGGACATACGTCAGAATTTCATCCCCGTTTGTACACCTCTGCAAATTTTGACTACAACAACCGAAAAGGTCCCGAAGCCTGAGCTACGTGAATAAAGCTCATGAGCCTCAAAACATTCAACGGAAAAAATGATTGCATACCGACATACTCCTGAAATACCTAGCAGATGAACAAACTGTGAAAGATGCTTTACAGGGTCAAGTCAAACTGCAACAAATAACAACTCTCAAAAAAAGTCCGCCTAGAAACACATTAATGGATCCTGCATATCGAATGGAAAATATGATAATAAAGTGAAGCAATCAAATGAGAGATAATACAGCTCTTACAGGGTTTTGAAGGATGAGTATTCCTCTGCAGCAGACTTCATGGGCTTGACCTTGCAACGGCAGTGTGCACATCTGGGACTAAAATGTTACAGATGTAGTCTGTGTCTCTGCTATCATAAATATTGGCCCAGTTTATAAAAGCTGGGTGCGCTTTAATAATGAACTCCTGCCAGGTGAGCTCACAGGGCACAGAGTTTTGGGCTCATCTGACCTGCTTGTTTAATGTGGACTGACATTTTGTTGGCCCAAAAGTTTTCAGCAACCCTAAGACGATATCTGACCTGACCCACTTTTCATCTACTCCACGTCTGCCCTCTCAGCAGAGAACTTTAAGAACTCTGAGGTCATCTCTGTACTCTGTGTGGTGATACACAGAGATTCTTCTTTGAGAAAGGCTACTCCTGCTATAATTCAAACAAATGTAAGGTTGTGAATAATTAGTAGCCCTCATTTATAGTGAATATGTGAACACCGGTAAAGCCTTAAACCATTCACTTACAGCTTTCAACGCTTAAAGCTAAAAGGTGATTAGTTTTTCATAAAAGTCCATTTGAGTTGGCCACCATCCAAAAGTGTTACTAATTAAAAATCAATCTGCGGGCCATTAGCACGAAGGTGTGTCCCAAGGTTGTGTGTATCAGAGGATCATTTGTAATGAGGGTAGCTTTGGATCTGGAGACGAGAGAGAAGGAGGGATGGGAGAGAGGCGAGGTACAGATCTGAGATAATCTGGGGACCTGCTGTTGCCCAACTTAACAATTGATACTATGTGTAAAGATGCTGAACTTGTAGTCTTCACTAATTGATCCACTTACCCTCATCGGGAGAAAGCAGAGAAATAAATGTGGGTGTTCATTGCATGCGAGAGACTCCATAGATAACTATTAAAGCTGGATTTGTTGCCCTGATTCTGATGGCTATGGAAGGGATTGCAGAGCAGGAAGGCATTTGTCTGCTTTAGCAGGAGTGGTGTTAGATGTTTATGTGATAAATGTTAGCTAACTCAGACCAGCACCTTGGGAGCAGCAACCTGGAGCCTAGGACTCTGGAACTTATTAAAGTTGCAGGGGTGTACTTCATAGCACCTTTCTAAATTCTGCCCAATTACAGAGGTGTAGCTGGTACCGATGCCTACCATTTTGGCCCATTACTCTGAACTGTAAAACACCACCACTTCTGTCAAAGTTGACATAACAGTGCAGTTTACTGTGATCATATTGAAAGAAATATTTTAACATAACCAATATCCAAGGTTGTCGAATCCTTCCTCTTTTTTTTTTATTTTTATGTCAAATAAAAAGTGTCCTCTCATGTATGTTGGTGGCCAATTTCTATAACCCCTAATGTTCTTTATGGTAGAGTAGCAGCTAATGTGGCATAAAACTCTGCCCTCTAGATCATCTATAGCAGTAAAAAGAGGCCTTGACTGTATTATAGGAATAATTGTTGAAAGAACATTGAAGGCGGTTGGTTAAACTGCTCTCGCATTTATACACATGGTGCCTTGGGGTGTTTCACAGAGATGGCACTTACCAAGTTCTGTTTATAGTCCAGGTCATACTAATGACTACTAAACTGTGTTACATAATAACAAAGGTTTAAGCATGTCTGACTGTTTAAATGAGAGGTTTACAAAGCTTCAGGGTCATAACAAATAGTGTTTTTCATGCATTCCTTGTTTTTAGGCTATTTCATTTATACTACGTGAACAAATATGTATATTACATTAATGTAGGTTGCTTTACAAAATCCAAAGATGTTAAAAAGAGGCCAAGATGAAATAGAAATACTTTTTTTTTTTTTTTTTTTTTTTTTTACAGGCTTACAGTCTGCAGGATATGCTGGCTGTATGTTGAGAGAAGGACCCAAATGTAGAGATGCAGATGCAGGCAGAGGTTGGGAACAGAACAAAAGAAAAACAGGGAGCACAAGAGTCCAATAAACTAGGAAACAGTTCTGGGGGCTGCCCAAGCCACGAGGTGAGACCCAGAGTGAGAGACCAGTGGAAGAGATACAGCAACTCTGGGGACCTGCTGGGAAGCCAGCGACAAAGATGAAGCAACTCTGGGGGCTTATGTTGGAGAAGGAGAAGGAAGCTGGTGATGAGGGAATCCCTCTAACGGCCAGTGACAGGATGCCTCAGGTGTCTTGGCTGATGATGGAGACTTTTGAAGTTTAGGTGTTTCCTTTTGTGATCCCTGGTTTGGTTTCTTGTCCTCTGTTTCCATTTAAGTATGTTTAACCATGTTCTCAGTTTTGATCCTTAGGTTATGTTCTCCCTCTGTGTGTTGTGGTTCTTTATGTTTATGTTCCTTCAGTATTCTCTGTGTTTATTTGTTTAAGTTATCGGCCATAATAAAGGCTTGCTTTCTGTTAATCTCTCTCTGCCTGCCTCTGAGTCCTGCAATTGGGTCCTCACCTCCACACATGCCACACAGCCAGCTTCCATGCATCGTGATACACAGTTCAGAGTATGTGGAGGTGGATTTGAAACTCCTCCAAATTCTTGAAAACAGCATCTGCTGGGTCTATACTGGTCAGATTGTACTGTCACAGCCTGCAGGATAGGAACAGGAGAAGGAGTGGAATTAGAAACAGATGATCTGACAAAGGGCAAAGGGAGATAGTGTCATGATCCTGGGTCCATTGACCCAGCATTTTAGGTTGGACTTAGATTTGAGTTTTGTTTTCCTTTTAAGTGGTTTCTTTGTTAATTTTCTGGTTTTCTGTGTTATGGGTTTTGTTCTTAGTTTTAGTTCATTTGTAGCTTAAGCCTTTCTTAGTTGTTACCTCAGTCTTTAGTTATGTTTTGATTCCTTCAGTATGCTTGCCTCCTCATGTGTCAAGTGTGCATTTCATGTCTTCTCATTTATTCACTTCCTGCTTTATTTTGACAGTTCCTCGTCCCATATGCTTTGTGTTTTGCTTCCCTTGTGTCATTAGTGTCATTTTGTTCACCTGTGTTCCCAGCTGTCTCCACTCCCCTCACTATCCCTTTGTATTTTTTTGAGTTTTCCTCTGTTCATTGTTGGGTCCTCGTGATTAGTTTCCCTGCTGTGTGCCCTTATTTCCAGATTCATGTTTATACTCTTGTTCATGGTAAGTTCAAGTCAAGTTGTAGTTTGTGCCACTGGCTCCCAACCAGCCCTGCCTTTCGTTTCTACACTTGCTAATAAAGCCTAAATTTAAATTCAGCTCTCGCCTTTGAGTCCTGCATTGGGGTCCTCTGCCTTGCTTGCCACATTGTTACATGACAGATAGGGACTATAAATACTGACAAGGGGGTGATTAGGGGAAGAGGAGACAGCTGGGGAAAATGACGCACAGCTGAACAAAATCACCTAAAAGTAAAGCACCTCCAGTAACACTGACTCTCAAAATAAAACAGGAAGTGAGCTAACTAAACAGGGAGAACACAGACACATTAATGGACTGAATTTAAGGGACCACAAGAGCATGGGATGCAGAGGGAGGAACTAAACTCTAAATCAACTAAGAACTAGGAGCAAACAGAGTACACTAAAGAATCCATGAAATAAATATAAACATAAAATAATTAAATAAACAAAACTTCAAATTCCAAAAACTCAAAATGCTGGGTAACAGACCCATTACATGACACTTTATTGAGAAAACTTAAAATAAATAATGTAGGTTTTTCAACAGCTGAAATTTGGAAAATCTTATTTTAATGAAGGGCAAATCAGAGGACATTTATTAATAAACTTAAAAGCTCTTCTAAAAGGGTTGGATGTATGACTGAGTTTCACATAGAATTCCAGACTGATCTTGGTTCACACATGTGTATGTAAAGCTCATGACTGGGCATTGGACAGCAAAACATTAGTGACTTGGAGCTTTGCTATTATAACAGGAAAACATAAGACAGGTAAAAATATTACAGATAGCTCATCCTATTAGACATTTTCTGTTTTTCAAAGGAGACCATAAACTTCTATCTTCAATAGAAAAAATATTCACAGATAATAAATCCTCCTCAGACTGGATTTATTTCTCAAAGACAGCTGGTTGATTATGTGAGACCAACATTAACCATGCTAGAGATCAGAAACAAAATCTCCCTGTGGAAATCCTTAATGCTTAATGTTAAGGAGGCCTTTGATAATGTCTGGTGTCATTAACTATTTGAAACTTTAAGGAAATTTGGGCTATATACTATCTGTATAGTGTAAATTAGTTCAAAGCTATGGATAAACAAGAAAAAAAAACACCAGAGTTAATAGGGACAGGGTAATATTTTTAAGATGTCAGAAGGGACCTGACAGGGGGATTCATTATCCGTGATGATGCATGTATGCTGCATGCATTGTACCACTGGCAGAACGTATTAGGTTGGAACAGAAAGAAAGAGGCACTGGAGACAATCAAACCCCTGTGGTCCGTGTGGATGATGTTATCAAAACCCAAACAGTCATTTTTCTGGAAATAACTGTAACTGAAAATGTAGAATGTCAATTTACAAAAGTATTAATAGGAATTAATAGATTCAGTGAGGAAATAGAAAACAAATAACCTTTCCGTTAAGACGTAGAAATTATTGAATGTTTTGTGATTAATAATGAAGCTTCTGGACGACCTGTATTCAAAATAATCTCTAGACTTGTTAGGTCAAATTAAACTAAATATTCTAAAATCACTGCTCAGAATAATTGACATTCTAACCTGAAGGTTTGTTCATTTATGTACAAGTGAGAAATGTTAAAGTCTGGATGATGGAAAGTTTGCATGGAATTAAATTGTAGCAGTATAGCACTAACCATTCTGCTTTTCACCACATTAAAGAGAAATCATATGTTAAGAATCTAGACAATAGATGGATGTTGTCACCATATAGTCTGCACAATGTAATTTTTTAAGCAGCTTACCTTTTGATGTTTTTTGTTCAAATTAATTAAAACCTTGATTTAATTTAAACACAGGAAATTGGGTACAAGATGATGAGTTGATAAACTCTAAATGGAAGGATCTAGGAATAGATGGATATATATATATTTTTTTCTTTTTTCTTTTTACATGTTCATGTACTAGTCAGTTTCTCACATCATTGTGGAGTAATTTTGACTCACTCTTCTTTACAACATTGCTTCAGTTCATGGAAATTTGAGGGCATTTGTTTATGTACAGCACCTTGTTGTAGATTTGCTGCTGTGTTTGGGATCATTGTCCTGTTGTATGACCCAAGCTTTAGCTGTCGGACAGATGGCCCCACATTTGACTAGTTAGGCATACAGAGGAGTTCATGGTTGGCTCAATGACTGCAAGATGCCCAGGCCCTGTGGCAGCAAAACAAACCCAAAATCATCCCTCCTCCACCACTGTGCTTCACAATTGGTATGAAGTGTATGTGCTGATATGCCCCAAACATGGCTCTGTGCATTATGGCCAAACATCTCCACTGTGTTTTCATCTGTCTAAAGCACATTGTTCCAGAAATCTTGTCATTTGATTAGATGCAACTTTGCAGACCAAAGCTGCCATGCTCTTTTTAGAGGGAAGAGGTTTTCTCCTGGCAACCCTTTCAAACAAGCCATCCTTGTTCAGTCTTTTTCTAATTGTACTGTCATGAGCTTTAACATTTAACATGCTATCTGAGGCCTGTAGACTCTGAGATGTAGCACTTGGGCTTTTTGCAGCTTCTCTGAGCATTGCACGGTCTGAGCTTGATGCGAATTTTCTGGAACATCCACTCCTGGGAAGATTATGGAATTGTGTTAAGACAGACCTGAACGCTCTAGATATGCAAAACTGCCAGAACTTCTTCCTTTATATAGGTGATTACACTGGCTAATGATTGGTTAATCAGGTGAATTTGATTAGCAGTGCTTGGCTGATATTTACCCTCATAATTCGTATGGCATAATAAGAGTGTACTTAGTTTTTCACAGGACTGCACAGACCCCTGTGAAAACGTTCTTTTTCCCATGACTGTAAACAGATCAGTTTCTTTTACTACCCACCATGAGTCGTTAATGATGTGGTAATTTAAATTTTTACTACCTTTATTGTTTTTCCGTGTATTTTTTCCCATGCTATAAATATGTGCAAAACTTTATGAAAATCCAAAATAATAATTTTTAAAAAATCAGATTAGGCTGACATTAGTGATGCACCGATTAGTGATTTGAGGTCCATTGCAATGTTAGAATACCTTCACAGACACTGACATCATTATTTAACATATTTTTGAACACTTTTCAGGATCAATACACACGACAGACTCAATAGGTGGTCATATACTGGTCATATATTATAATACTAGAACATCAGCTCTGTCAGTCAGTCAGTCTAGCTAATGGCACAATGCTCACATGTGGCAGTTAGGATGCAACAGCATTTATCAGCTGTATAAATATGTAAATGTACTACTTATATCTGAGCTATACTGAACTGCAATTGGTGCAACCATTTCCTAGCTTTTACTATTTGGGGAATTTGACAAAATGAATTGTTTTAACTAGTATTTGAGTGCACATTTGCATGTACTTGCCAGGCAAAGACAGAAAGACACAGTGAGCAGTGAGAGTGGGAGATAAATTGTGAGTGTGTCAGAGGGAAAGTGAGAGAGAGGTGTTGCGTCGTTTTGATAATACATGAGCCCTGAGAGCGATCTCTGGCTGCTGTGACAGAGGAAGCTCAAGGAGAGCTCAATAACAGAGCTGTCAATGTATTCCCTATTTGAGTGTATTTTTAGTGCAGGCATCATGGGTCTCATGCATATTTCAATAGATCTTTTGTATATTAGGTGCAGGAGCACACACAAACTAGAGTGAGGACTAGCACAACATGACTTCAAGAAATATGGGCTTGATTCTAAGATTTGACAGAACAGCTCAGAGCGGCCCAGGATAGGTTGGGTTTGACTTTCAGTAGATGGGGTAGGAAGACCTTCATTGATTGCATTTTGAGACAACAAAGAGATGACATTGAATCAACTATAAGGAATGAGACAAAAAAAGATGTACAACATATTAAACTGTCAGTGCCAGCCAATGTATAATAATACTAGGCAAATGGAAGAAAATTAATAGATGCCTTGGCATTCAGACACACATGTTGTCAAACAAATATAAACACAAACACAAACGCAAGTGTTTATATTATAAAGGCTTGTTTTTTTTAAGGCTGCTCTCTAGATTAGATTTTCAGTTTTCAATTGCGTGCAAGCTTGAGAATTCCAATGAGCACCGTCTCACATCAAATTTGAGCTATCATCCTGGAGTTGTAGGTGATGTCATATAATGGTCTTGTCTCTGTCTTTCCTGTTGATAGTGCCATAATTTGATGCCATCAGGAGGGAAAATAGGCATGCCCCCTTCTCCTGGATGGTTGACTGCTCATAACACCCCTGCGACTGCAGATTAGGCTCACAGTCCAACAACTGCAGCGAGCAGCCCCTCAGACTCCTGACAAAAGCTCTGAGAAGATCAGACAGGAATTTTTTCCATTACATCGAGGTCTTGGAATTCACTCTTGATGATAGCTGGATTCCCATCTTTGTTGCCTTTGGGGGTTTACTTTAATATGCATATATCACATTATGGCAAATATATTCTATAATTGATTCCTGTGACGAGACAAGTGGGTGACATCTCCTAGGGTCTGTGTAATGTAAAAGAGACAGCTCTCTCTTTTACAGCACAGTAGTCTCCAGTGCAAGACGGAAGAAATTTGGCTACAATGAGCCCTGTAAGGTTAAACATCCTCAGATGTCACAGGGTGTTGCTTCACACTGTGGGCTGCACCGCAGAGCACTGCCAGGAGAGGGAGTTTTTCTTTTCAAGAAAGTGATGGGCTCCATAAAGATAGTGGTCTATTGCCATTCAGTTACTTCATGTCTACTCAGTCGTGCGGATGGACTGAAATACTTATCGAGTAGAATCTTCTGCAGCAGAATCAGGCTTCAACATTCAGGTTCCCACAGCTGCTCCTAAATACTTAATTTAAAAGCCATATTTTGTTGAACCACAGTATTGTGTGTGTGATGCAGCCTATCTTCTGTGCTTACAAACATCTGCCTCTCATATTAAGGAAGTTTACAGTTTGCCTGACAGATACAAGTTCAATTTTCGCACATCATTTGTTAAAAGAAAACTAGGTCCATATGGTACTTTATTTTAGCCTTCTCTGGTGATAGTTAACTCCATATTTATCGTGAAGGAAAGACAGTCTAAAAATACAGTATTTCCTTTAAGCAAATACAGTAAAATAGACTGTGGTCAACCTTTTAATTCAGCTCTAACCACAGTGTCATCACATGCCCATTTTCAGTACTAAAGAATTATTTAGATATGCAGTGCCTTTTTTCCCCTCTGATTATTGCTTCCACTTTTTCAAAAAATATGAAATATCTGTGATACTAACAAATCAAAAGCACATTTGAGGGAAGGGTTTTGCAGGGCTAATTGTTCACAGGATTAGACAACATCTCTGTTCTTTCAAAATGCTCTAAACTGTACAAAATAAAAGTATAAAGCAATGAGAGACCTATACTAAGACACATTTCAATTAATTAGGTGAATATGGATTTCTGAGGCAGTTTAAATCACGTGTATATCAGCAGGAGCCATGCAAAAAACACTAGCTGCTGACTATTAGATGAGTGGAAAGAGTAAACAGAAATATTGTAAGAGGAGGACAAACTTGATGTAATAAGGATGAAATAAATAAGGATTAATTTGAAGAGGACAACAAAGGAGCAATTGTGTTTAAGGCTGCAGCCTTATTTAGAGGTGTAATTGGAGAGTACCAAAGTCAAAATATTCCTGCACGATTGGAAAGATCTACTGTGTCTATGGATTGGCCTAGAACTTTCAAGGTGCTCTAACGAGAGGGAGAGGAGCGGTCACATTGATGGCAGAGGGGGCATCAGATTTCCATTATTGACTGCTGCAGATATTGCACTGTAGCGGTGTGTAAATTGGTTCCTGAGGGGTTTTCAGCTCTCTGAGCTGGGGCGAAGTGTACAGGTTCACCCCCACCCCCATCCTCTGTAAATCGTAGTGGCGGATCGCTTCCAGTCCCTCACTGGCGCCGGGGCCCCCCCCCTTCTGATCAATACCTAATTCCAGCCTGTGCAATCAGCTGCTGTTGCCCTAGCAACACTGATGTCACAGAAGTTGAGTGCTCTCTCTTACAACAAATCATTTCCTTTAAGCAGATGTAATTGAGTATTTGTACAGTAGGCTGTCAACTGAGACTATTTACATCAAGCCTGAACCTGCAGGACATTAGTTATGCCTGTTCTCTGAGGGGAGAGCTCACCAGAGCTGGTGACCTTACAAAGTAGCCAGGAAGAGGTAACTATAGCAACACAGGTTACTGTGGAGCATTGGAACTCTAGAGAGGATCGGGGTCACGGTGGTGCAGAAGATGGGATGGGTCTGCTTTCTCTGTAGCGGCGAACTCAAACACTTGAAAGGAAAATTAGACACTTGCCCTTGTTCGCAGCCAGAAGACACAGGTACCGAAACATGACTGATGTACAGTCGCTATCAGCTGTAATATCGCAAATGAAAATACTTCTTTTAAATCACTTATTTCTTCAGAGACAAAGACACTTTAATTAACAAATTAGCATAAGAGGGAAGAGTTTAATAACCTCATATTCTCAGAGAGATGCACTATGGCACAGTGTAGGTAGTGTCCACTTGGCCAATAAAATAAATCATATTCCTAAAACTAATTTAATTGGCTTTGGATACTGCTTAAAATCAACCAAAGAAAATTTCTGTGTCATATTATTTATTACATCAACATCTCATTTTTCAGAGCGCGTCTCCACAAATTGCAATTTATCCACGCTGGTGACAGCCAGGTTGTTTATCTCATTCTTATGAATGCCTTGAGGGACCTTTTTCAAATTTGACTCAAATATTCACTTATTAGAATCTGGCGGTCAAAAGTCAAAGGCCATCGTGACCCTACTAAACATAGTATTTGGTAATAATGTAAGAATTCATCAGCTAATTATAACTAAACTTCACACAGATATCTAGAAGGGTAAAAATATGACCTGGTGACATTTTATAACCAAAAGGTCAAAGGTCACTTTTTTGCGTAAAAGCAGTTTTATGACTATTATTTAAACGAATAACTCAGGAACAGAAGGGCATATTTCCTGACATTCAGCTGGTGATACTGATAAAATCTTTGGTACCCAGCTGGTAAAAGTTAAGTTTACACTCCAGAAATGATACAAGTCTGGACACACGTGAATATAAACTGCATGCTTCATTAGAATACAGCTTAAGCCTGTTAAATGTACTCACAGTGTATGCTACCTTGCAGGTACCAAAATACTATCAAGTACGAGCTTTGGCTGCAAAGCATATGAACAGTGGCTGCGCCATTCATTGCTGTCATAAGAATTCTTCATGTAAATAAAGGATAACTGACTCATTCCCATGTTTGAACTTAACAACAAGTAATCAGTCCAGCAAGAGCTTCTTTGATCTCTTCTTCAGCTCATTCTTTACATTCAACTTGTCCAAGTCGAGCAGTCTGTGCTGAGTAAAAACATTCATTATCAAATACAAATACAATAAACTTATGCAACCTCGGCTGAAAATAAAAACTGCAGCATCAAAGGATTGGCGATGTAATCCCCAACCCCTCCACCTACTGAGAGGACTTTGGCCAGCACCAATCTGCTGACGGGCGAGCACCCTGCATGCTGTATGAATGTGTGTGAATAGTTAAATGAATAACACATTGTAAATAGCTTTGTAGAATCAACTGTAGAACAAATTACAACATTTTTTGTGTACCTACTGTTATCTATATCAGCACATTTTTACCTTATTAATAACTTACTAGACTACTGTTATAATGGTTTGTTACCCAAATGTAGTAAATGTTGCAGTATTCAGCTGTGTGAATGAAGAACAGTACATTAATGCACAACATTTCCTTTCTTTTTCTTTTTTTTTAGAGCAATTTGTAATATTGTATGAACCACGAAAAGGGCGAAAGCGATTTGAAATGTTGAAATAAAACATCAGCTTGCATTCAAATCTCTGCAGCCATATTAACTCCCACCATGAAAGTAAAAATACACGACATGAATCACTCATTGGTATTCATTTTACTTTCTAGTGGGGAAAACAGGACACAAGATCATCCTCTGTGTAGTCCCTACTTGAACATTTGTGTTCATGGCCTTTGGATAGAAACAG
>JAVDPK010002597.1:1378788-1392018 GCA_034780415.1 Cichlasoma orientale
TATATATATATTTTTTTTTTTTTAATCCCAAAGCAGTGAAATCTGAAGCCAAATACCTTTGTCAGTCTTACAATCCCACTTTTTTATTAGATATTATTATAATATTGTTCTTAAAAATGCTAACCTCCATAACACAACCTGTCAAACCTGAAACTCTGATAGCTGTTAGCTGTCTCTTAAGGCAGTTTTACTGTCATTTGTCAAAGTTATTGGTCATTTATCCTCAGAGAATGATAATATGTCTCAGTACAGTGAAACACATAATAGGCCATGACTCATAAAGACATAAAGACTGGAGCATAGGGTGACAGTCGTAAATACTGGATTGTTTATGCCCACAGAAAATAAATCCTGAGCGCAGTTTTTGTAAATCAAACAGCTTTAAAACCACCACGGTGAACGGTAATGTTTGAACTTCTTTAAGTGGAGTCTGTGCTTATCAAAATAACTTTTGTGTGATTTATTTGAATTATGCACATCATTTAAATACTGTACTGTAGGTTAAGGTACTTGGTGAAAGCACAACACACTTCAGTGCTGGTAGTTCTGTGGCTTTACCACAAATTCTCAGTTGTTTTAGTTTGATTTGGACTCCAGTTGAAGACAGTACATCTGCTCTACATTGTATTTACTCTTTTGTGTGCTTAGTCAGGAGGAAGTTGAATGAATGACCTCCGAGTCCTTAAACGTTGTTACAGCAGATACAGTTAAAGGGATTCTTGTGTGTTTGCTTCTGGTTTGGTATAGATGAACTCTCCCCAGGGCCCCTGATTCAATCATCATGTCTCCACGTCCACTGTTTCCTGGCACTGATATATTACAGAGAGCAAGCGGTGGTGTGGGCCGTCACTGCGTGGATCAAGTTATGTCACAGCCCTTTCACAGCAGCTGCAATTTTATTCAGTGGCTGTTCAGAGATGCTGAGGGGTGAAGACATTAGTTTGATCTGCCCGGTATGATCCCTTTATCTGAATGTGGATTGAGCAAGGCAGGATGAAGGTCGACTGGATTTTTAGTGTACATGCGGACAAAGATGGCTGTGACTGGAGAGTGAATGAACTGAGACAAAGACGAAATGTCTTAAATCACCACATCATCAGGCGGATCAGTTGGATTGGTGTTATTATATGTTTGTCATTGAAAACAAATGAAAAGGACCAAAACTGTGTGTCACTCTGTGAAACATGCCAATGTAATGACTCACTGATATGTTTTAACCATATCTGGACAACAGTGGAGCTTTAAGACAGCGAGGATGAAAACCAGAGTTTGGCTACACCTGACTTACTGTACTTGACTCCACCAAGAAGGCTTAACTACAGTGCTCTCATCCAAATCTTCCTCATGTCATGTGCATACAACAGGCTGACCTACATTAGTATTCAAAGTTTGCTTAATCACCCCACAGGTGACACACATCTCAGAATCATTGACAATTCAGTTGGTACACACACAAAAAAAATCTTAATCCAAAAAACATAAGCCCCAAACAAAGGGGATGGTGCATATGACTAAGTGCAATTAAAAACAAGTTTTAACTAGACTTAAGGTGTTTTCACTCAGTGTTGACTTGCAGCAGCATCTGCATGTGATGTATGTATAACCATGCCCCATCCTGGCCAATGAGAGTCCTCTCTGCTTGATAGAATATGGAGATATTCAAATGTTAATCTGATTCAGACCTTAGTGCAAATTTCCATATTACCCAAATGTATTCTTCTGGTGCATGTTTTATTCAAGGTGACATTGAGATCTATACATTATGGTATGAATATATGCTGAATGTGATTATATGGCACTTATTCAGCTTGTCATTTCTCACAAGGGTTAAATAAATACAAGCTGAATTAAATGTGACAATTCTTCCCTCTCCAAAGGAAAACAAAAGCAGGGATGCTGCTTTGCATATTCTCTGACAACTCTCGACTAACAGATGAGACAGGATTTAAATAAGACCTCGCTTTCCTCACCTGTCGACCTCCTGTAAATATTATTAATGGTCTAAAAAACATCTTTTAATTCCAGATATGCTTTTTTGTGATAGCCAAGTGTCAGTTCTCCAAGTCAAAATATTGGCTTGCGCCCATTTTTCAAGACCTCGATGAATATTCAAAAGATGTGCCTTAGAAAGGGTGAAAAAAAGAAAAGAAAAGGGGAGAGTTAACATAAATTAATATTCGTAGCAGTAAAAATGAAAGCTAGACCAGCGCTAATTTCAATAGACAATTAATCATGGGGCTCGGTAATTACACCGGGGAGTTTACAGATGATTTTTTTTTTTTTTTTAAGGGGCCAGAGTAAAGGAAAGCAGATAATCCCCTTCCCATCACAATCACTGGCTTCCCACCAATCCCTGCAGAAAGAGCAATTAGAGCAAACAGCAGCAGAGCAGTAATTGTGTACCAGGAGAAGATGAAGGCAGAATCTTAATTGCAGTGAATGAAGATCACTTGCTCTCGCACCTGATTGTGCTGAGGGAAAAGAATGTGCAGGCCGGAGCAGGTCTGCAACACCTCCAGGTGCTGGGGTAAAAATAACCTTAACAGGAGCTCCTGCTGTATGAGGGTGTGTAGCACATGACATGTGGGCATCCACAGCGCCCCATTCCAGTTCTGTCACACTGAGGCTGCCACAACATTCGCAACTAAATCTCACAGGGCATGTTACCATTATTTCACACCATTTTATTTGGTTCAAATTATACCTGTTGGCTTGTTACCTGAGTTTGGAGAATGTGAAAACAGCTTCCAGTGACTGTTGTGATGTTCGGTTTACAGCAATATAAATACTGAAAATCTCTGGGATGACCTGTGCAGTGTGGAACATTATAAGCGTCTGCCAAGCAAAGCAAGTGAGCTGCAAATGCAGTGATGAGGCCAAAGTGCACAAAACACACTTGAAAAATATATTTGCGATCATTTGCCCACTGGATTTGTAACTTAGTTTTCATAAATTAAAATCTGCAGTATTACACGTTTAAGAACGACAATACTTGTCAGGGTACCACAGTAGTCTAATGGTTCAAGGCCATGCAATGACCATGTTCTGAACGCACAAATTTTGACACACTGGCCACCTGCTCAGGGTGTACCCCACCTTGCCCTGTGACAGCTGGGGTAGGCCCAGAACTGGATATGTGGAAGAAAATGGATGGATAGACAAAGTTGGAGTTAAGAAATTAATTTCCACCCTGCTCAGTCCATATTTTATGTAAAGACATCTTATGTCTCTGAATAATTATTTCTTACCTTCCTCATGTGACACCCCCATTTTATAGCTTAATTTGAACACTTATAACCTATAAATTCTTTACATTTTTTCACACTACACCTGTATTTTTTTCCCCCTTAAACCCCCTAACGTGTTTGACTTGACTATTTGTTGTTTCTCTGTGAAGACTGGGAACTGGCCTCTGAGCCCAACTGACCGCTAAAACACAGCAGAAATAATGAAATCAGTCCAGCTCCAGGTTGCTGTGAGTTTGAGTATGTTTATTGTCAAATGTGTTGGCCCATAAGGAAGAATATTAAGTCAGGCCACTCTAACATGGTGTTGAAATATCATGCTGTCAGCACATTACCACATCACCTCCTGACATACAATGAGGGCACACAGCACAAGGGCCAGCTCTTTACCGCACTGTTGTTACTGGCTGCCTGCTCACACAACCTCAACCAGCATTCACAGAGGATGTCCAGTCTTTCTAAATGTTGCAATTATTTTAATTGCAAACCTGCAAAAGGATACCATTTCTTATTATTGCTAGAAATCCTCGTCAACCTATTTATCGAAACACTTATCCAGGGATTGAGATTGCATGTGGGAATCTTGGCATGACTTGGGTTTGCTCAAATCCTCCACCTTGTCATCTTTTAAACCTGGAGAGAAAATATGTTGTTTTATGTTTTGTTTTTGCAACTCTTTTGCTTACCACAGTTTTAAATGACCCTGTAACTGATTTTGACAGTTGTGAGAAAACGTTATAAGCCCGCGATATCCTCAGAAGGAATGAAATCTGTAAAATATTTTATATCCACAGTAAATTATAATAGACTCTTACTTTTAGAGAGTATTTTATTTATTTATTTATTTCTTTTTTTTTTACTTATATGAAGGATCCTAAAACTACTTCTACACTGAGCAGGCAGTGTTGCAAAATATTTATGATTGAGATATTGACTCCAAAGATTCATACTTCCCTATGCAAAAAGGGCCAGACATGCCCAGATAGACATGATGATCACAGTGATCTAAACCACACCACCTCTCTGTTGACTTTGCTTCACTGCACTTTTTTGACTCCGTGAAATTTTGCATATTCAAACAACAAACCTGAGCGAGACTTTTTAAATTTTTTTATTAAGGTGTATCAATTAAATTACTTGAATCAGTTCAGCTCAGTGCTTTGTCTCACAAATATGACAGGGCTACTGGGAAATGCAGGGTTTCAGTGATCTATTCAGAGAAGTGTGTCCACTCCAGAGCCGGATAATCGTTAAGAAATAAATTAAATCCACAGTGAATGATCAGTGCCGCCTGTGATCTCAGTTTATTGTGTAAGAAGATACAAGGGCAGGCGTGCTGGAGCCTTGTGCTTAAACCCCAGCTTCCTGTGTAACAGTATAGCATTTCTGTTTAACTTTATAATCAGGGCTTTATTAATGCAATGCTTTTCTTCCGCCTAATAATGAAACAACACAAATAAAATAAATTGTGATCAATGGAGGCAAGCAGAGACGGATGAGGAGTGTGTCACACTGGGGATGATACCAATTTATCTCTTTAATGCATCTCCATGGGGTTCTCTCACTAAAGGATACAGATTACTGAACCCCCTTGTCTCAGAGGGAAATGCGTGAGAAGAATCCATATAACATAACAGAGATGGAAAGCTGTTCTTTCATCTTGTATCATTCATGCTTCTTGGTCACTCTCTACATCACATTGAAGAATCCAGCTGACATGTGTACAGATATTCAGAAGAAAGATGTTCTTTTGCAATAAAACGTATGCTAGTCTTTTTTTTTTTTTAATAAAATCTGCATGTAACAATCTGTGATGTAACAAAGGCCAAAAACAATGTTTTTACTGAAAGTGAGACAGATATGGCCTGAAAGTCTACTTAAAGTTTACAGCCTTTGATCTTATGCAGAAAACTTCTGGTTTATGGATGGTTTAATTTTCTTTCACTGTATTAAACGGTGTTTCTCTCGATTCTTATATATTGGATTGATTCTGTACCAAACCATTGGGAAGTTGGCAAAGAGAAGGCAAACCTGAAATTCTGCTTTATGCACCATAAACAACAGGAGCTGCAAAACAAAGCTTTTCAGCAGGGAAAAAGACAGAAATCTGACATGAGCTGGCCAATGAAGACAAGCCAAGGCATACCCCTGCAATAAATTCAGTCCAACTATGCTCACATACCTGAAGGCACAAATCAACCAGGTCACTGTGTTGCATCAGAAGCTTAAAAAGAAAAGAAACAACTCAAACAGAGGTTTAACAGGGTTTTATTTTTAAAAAACACTGCACTAAAAACACAAAAAACAAGATGTTTTGGTGCTCATCCAAACACCATCCTCAGCTGTAACATTGCAACTGAAGGTAATTCTGGACAATAAATACACACAAAGAAATCACATGACAAGCACATGGCATGAGGTCAAATTAATTATGGGATATGTAGTCCACAGTGTGCGCCAGAGAAAAGGTGTTTCCAGCAAGTCACGGTGGTGCCCCTCCCCGTGTCTTTTGGATGGACCAACCACTGTCTCCAAGTATGCTTTAGTTTCAAATACACAGTGATATCATGTTTAGAGAAAATCTTTCCAAACCTTTTAGAAAACCCAGCCATGTATGGAATAACTACATGCTTTCTTCTGACTGTGTGGCCCACTTCTCCCGGTTGTCTGATTGTCTTCTTGCATTTGTTGTGTGTTTTAATAAAAGCACACTCTGGATGGCCACAATGTTTTAAAGATTGTTTTATATGGCTCAGGTCTTTTCCCTCAGCCATATAAAGCCACGTACTGAGAAGTATAGACTCCAATCTATGAGTTCCTGTTTTTCCAAGGAATGTAAGTTATTGACTACCTACTTTTTGAATTTGTTGGTTATATATATATATTGGTTGGGTGATTATATATTGTTGTTGCGAATAACCAGTTCCGTTAGTGATCATCTCAACCACTGGAATGTGGTCCAGTGCTACAGCTAAATTCAGACCTTTGTACAGAACATTCAGCTCAGGCTTGGTGAGTTCTCTATAAGACACCCATTTGTCCATGATATTAGAAGATATCTCACTCTGATCTTGTCCTTCCCCTTCCAAAGTGTTCCGATCACAGGCCCTCCGAGTATGCAATACCAAAGAAGTGAACGTCTTTATTTGCTGCATGTGATTTCTCAGTGTGCATTTATCAGCCAGAGTTACTTTCCATTGCAATATTACAACTGATGATGGTGTTTAGATGAGCACTGAAACATTGTTTTTGGTTAGTCCAGTGTTTTTTCAAAATAAAACCCTTTTTAAAGCTTCTACGACCTACACTGTCTGTGTAGATCTACACAGACAACTCATAACAGAGAAACATCTGAGGCATGCTGATCCTGTGCAGGAACTTGGAGCAAACCTGCCACATTTTCTCGGTGAAATGTTCTCATGTGTTCCAAAATAAAGAAATCAGTTTATGTCTTTATATGAGCTATAAACATGCTTCCATTCATAGGGTTTCTACATTTTCTGAGCAATGGCATTTCAGGAGGCCCAAGGTCAAAACCAGGCTGGGTCATAAATTGTTTTGTTTGATAGCCTGCGTTTGCCTCAATAGCAGAGGGAAGGCCAAGCCCATAAAAACGTAAAGCGGACTGTGGGCTTGGCTGCCAGCATTGTTGTCTTGGGGACCATGAGGTGCTCCCAGTGGAGGTTTCATGGTGAATAAAGACTGTTATGGTCCACCACTGGCACGCACAGGGGGCTCATGGAGATCATTACTGCCAGCGCTCATTCAGTGAAGAAGACACAATGGCAAACTCAAAGCTGAAGCCATTCCATTGTCAGCCGAGTATAGAAGCCTGGCACCAACAGAGGGCTGCATTTCTCTTTACTGACGCATTCAGGGGAGGCATTAATGTTGGGCTAAACAGTCATATCACTGATTTATGAAAATTTATTTTTAGCTAGGAAAAACTGATTTATAGTTTCAAAATTGTATGAGAAATAAACTGTGGTAATATTGACTTTTTCTTTGCCTTATAACTTTTAATTGCTAATTATGAAAAACATAATTAAATAAGTCAAATATAAAAAGAAATATGCAAAAGATTTTTAAAGATATTTTGTTGACAATATACTGCTTATGCTATAAAAAACAGGAAACAAAATTATACTCTTTTTGACTGTCTGTGGCACTATTCAAGTTTCAAGCCCAATTGTTCCTGCAGGACCACAAATATATATATATATATTTTAATGTCTAGTCTCTGCCTGAAACAGCTGAGACTGTACTTTTACTAATAGGTTACTCAGTCAAGAGTAAATAGTCTTTTTATTCTGGACTATTTTAAGCCAATAACTACATATTTGGAGCTCCACTGAGCATTTTGCAGCACCAGAATGAATGTAAGTAAGACCAAGGAGCAACTACACCACCCATGTTTATTGTTATAATGGAGCATATTACTCAGCACAATAGCATGGCTTGTTGTTTTGATATTCAACTTACTTTGAAAGCTGCATTTTTTTTAGATCAATTATACTTTTATAAGTTTACTAAATATATACAAAGGTACTATTATACTTTTCTAATTTCTAAACAGTGCAGTATAATTTTTACAGAATGCTCTAAATTCATGAAATGGCTGAACACTGTTAGTTTTTAACTTAAGTTACTCTAGCAGGAACAAACATCTCATAAGGCTGGAAATCTTTTCCACTGTGGATAAATCCCTATAAACATTTTTTGTTTCCACTTGCAGTCCGAATGATTTTGGCCAATAGCATTTGAGCAGGCTTTAGCTGCATGCAAGTAAACAGCCAGCGTGGAGACCCAAAGAGGACTGGCATTTGTAAAAATGCACCAGACATTGTTTTATTAGCTTTTCTGCATTAATATGCATTCTTAAATGATGACAGGCAGAGACAGAAATCTTGGCCCTAACTCCCAGATGCTAACTTAGCATAACCCTTGGTTTCCCAGACTGGCTATGGACTGATTCATATTTGTCCTCCAATGACTACATAGCGACCAAAAACTATATATGTGATAATGTTTTTCTCTGTCCCGTGATACGCATAATTGGTGCTGTTGTATTTTCACAACACTGAAAGTCTATAGCACAAGAAATAGGACGCACAGGCTTTGTATACAAATATGTTTATGGTTATTTTTTAATTATGATAAAGTAAAAATAAAACCCAGTGCATAAAAGCTGGATTTTAACTCAAAAGCCCTGACATCATTATCCAGATGAAACAAGAGGGGTTTTTGAAAGGTCTGCATCATTTATGACTACAGTAACATCTACATAACCTTTCAGCATGGCCAAGGTTTAGATGGATGTGCTAAATCACTGTGGTAGGCAGTTCTCAGTGTTTGCTAATAGCACTTGCTGAGTAGATATTAACACATGAAGAGAGGCTGTTTTTGCTGCACTGAGAGGGGGATTTGGGGATCTCTGGACAGACCTCCTTGTAGGCTTACCCTGGACAAGCAGCACCTTGCTCTTTTAGACCCTCCCCTCCTCCTGCTTCACTCAGCTACATCTGCTCCTCATTAACACTGTTATAATGAGCCATAGCACCTGAGGTAAATAAAACTTTGGTCTGGCTCTCAGTCCGCTCCCTCACCCACACATCTACATTGGCACTCTGTGTATAGCAGGACTTGCTGCTGTTATCAGAGGGGGCCTGGATGCACCCCCTCGACCCTGCCCCCTTTTTTTTTTGTCTATGAGAGGACATTAAATGTGGTCAGTGGAGGAGCTACTGGCTACACATAAAACCCACACAGGTCCTCCATTCACAGCCATGGCCACAAAGCGGATAATGAGTTCCATAAAACTGTCAGGAAGGAAGAATAAATGTGCATCGGATACACCAACCGTAACTCAGATGTTGTCTAAGTAGCTGGAAGAATGATAAAAAATGGTTTTCTCTGGCATTGATCAGACCCCACAGAAATAGTAATGTGTTAAAACCCTGATAAGAGGCAGCAGTAAGTCTCTAGCATGGGAACAGCCTCTGGTGGTCTGGACTCTGGCCAAGTCCAGCTCTCATTAACATGAAAAGGTTAAACATTCTTTTAAAATTCAGGTAACTTGGCTTTTGAATGTAATTATTTTTATTTTTGGCTTCAAAGTGAACAAGACTAGAACTGTTTCTTTTTGGCAGGCGGCTCGTGTTCAGCAAAGACCGCTGTGTGCAGCGGCTGGGCCCGCAGGATTACTACATGTTGTTTTATTAAATGTTTTCCCTCTGAAAAATTCAACTATTTATTCTCGCTGTATGTTCCCACCATTAGTCCCGATATTTGCTTAAATATGTTAAGACTGAGATGAATTACGTTTAAAATTACACACAATTCTATTATTGTAACATTACCATAAGTATGACATCCAAATAAAAATCCCCCCAAATCTGATTTAGTTGGACGTGAAGCAGTAGGCAACTTTGAACAGCGCTGTTTTGACAAATGAACATGACATGCGGGGGGAAAATAATTTGACAGGTGACAAATGTTGAGCAGTGATACAATCTGAAAAGCAGGCCACCTGAAATATGACTCACTCTATTAAAATCATTCATGGAGGATATTGAATAGTTCTTTAAAGACTTCAAACATCTGATAAGGCTTATGTTCATTTGATTAAACATTTTTACGATGAGTACGTTCAAGACAAAACCTGCTACGGCGTTTGGTTACTAGCATGTGTTGTTTCGATCTGCTGGGAAACAGCCTTTTTCTAGAAATGCGGGATTTTTTTTACACCATACTGTAAGCTAATAATCAGCTAAATGAGATGCTGTCATCATCACGCAGGTAGAAGTTTCGAAACAAACAGCATGCACGCATGCTGAAAGGCATGTTGAAAGTTGGCTCGAGCTATGAATACTTTTATTTGCGTCTCAGATTAGGTTGTTTGGGTTGTTTCATCCTAATTATTTGAAGATCAAGGTTCCTGCAGTTGCTGCTCGGAGGGATCCAGAGAGACCTGCAGACTGACAGACAGACATCCTGTGGGAGAAGAAAAGCTTAAGTGTACAGATAAAACACACTGACTACACAGGGAGATGAGCACTACTACCCAGGGTTCTTCATCCAGCTGTGCTGGATCATTGCAGCTGTTTACTGAAGTCTTTTCCCTTCTTGCACTGCAAACCTCAATTCAGTGTTATTTTCACTATGTCACTGTGGCACCAATAGTTTTTAAAACAACAGAACTATTGCTGAGTTACTTTCTATGACCCAAATATAACTAGGTTATATTTTGAATACCTTTGACTCACTGCTGCCAAGAAAAAATACAGCCGTTACCTTGTGGAGCTGCAGAACAGAAATAAGGCAAAGGTTTTGTGATTTTAAAGTTTGTAGGTTTAATTATGTGGCCTTTAGCATTTCATCTTGGATTTGCTTGTTCCAAAAAATATTGCCTATGATTTATGACCACATCCAAGTTGAGTTCAAGAGACTTTTTAAATTTAATTCTCAGGCTCCCTTCAATTCCAACACAAACACAAGAGTCATGTAGAGTGAAGGTCAGATGTTTTCTTTCTCTGCATATTAAGAAGGTGCTGCGAATACTCCCACAATTGCTTAAAATGGGCATACTATAAACTGCTATCATATACTGGATATGAAGAGTAGACGTAAAGTGAAAAAAGACAGGCGCTTGCTTGTAAAAGTATAGATTTATACAGGTTCTGCATCAGAAAACACATCACAAATAAATGTGTGTACATGTTGTATCCAGATCAGGAATATCATTTAGACTTCCAGTCACATGTCAAATTTATGACGCCCATGTGGCGTCGTGTTGTACTAATCCAGTCTTCCTGACACAAATTTAACTCATAATGCTCAAGGCTAGCAAATTGCTGAACTTTAAATCAAATAAGTTGGGAAAATAAAAAGCTCTAAACACTTGTCATCAATTTTAGGGTGTGTGAGACACAAGATACTTTAAAAAAAGCAAATCACTAAAAACAAGAGCACCATAAACATGATGGATTGTAATATCCCCTGCTGATGACACGGCAAATATGATCTTGTTGTTCTTCTAACCTCTCTTCCATATTATGGTTCCTGATAATTCAGCACAAAACTATTTCTTCACTGATAATTATGTGCTTCTATGCAGTCAAGCATCAATACAAACATCGACTTTTTCGAGGTAGGACTTTGCAAGTTATGAAATCGTTTTTTCTCGGTGTTATCCCGACTTTCTCGCTCCGCATTTTCGGCTAAAAATAACTAAACTCATACAAATATTTTGATTGGTTACATATGCTCCATGACTAATTATCTTTTATGCATTGGTTTCTTTGCCCTTAGTTTTGTGTTTGTATTTTTTTTTTCAGAAGCCAGTGATTTACTGTTCATGAATATATGCAACAAGGGAAAGCAGCCAGTTCTGGAGACCATAACTCATAGGCCAAAAGTTGGCCTTATTTACATTGTATACAACACAAAACCTGATTCCTCATTTTGTTTTAAGCCTGGTGAGTAAATCTTCATGGGAATACATGTAGCTGATAATAGTGCATAACTTTACTCTGTACTAACCAGAAAGTAATATCTACAGTATCTGTAGCTTGCAAGCTGCATTCCTTAAGACATTTGTTATTAAGCGATGCATTTTTATAGGGACAATCAGTAAAATCCTAATCATCATAAAATTTCTCTTTTAACACTTTGAAATGTCAATAATGCCTGTCTGTGCTACCAGTGTATGAAACAAGATCTCATTGAAGTGTAAAGTGATGCAGTTGAATTGCTTAAGTTTTATTACTGTTGTCTTGTGTATATTTCAGTGGCATTGCCACTGCAGAACGTACCATGTGGGAGTAACAGTAAAGATACTTTTCTGAGGTTAATGGATAAGCTTAGGGTCTCTCTTACCCAAATGTTATTTTTATGGCCGACTTTGGCAGGGAGCCTTTTGTTTCATTAGACTGCGTCTTTATCATTTATGCACTGATGGGAACACGAGGTTTTGGGGTTAGAGACACTTATTCTCTAAATGGTATTTCACTCTTTCAGCCACAGGGCAAGGCTAATGGAATCTGCTGATCCCTACCGCTCTAAATGGCTTCAGAAAAGTAAGACAGCGGCCCAAATCCTGCTTGAGATTCCGTGCACAAATATTGCCAGAAGTAATGCATTAAATATTTTATATTCAAAATATTTGATGGCTATCAATAAACTTCATAACAGCTTTCATAGATCTATAAAAGTATCTTTCATTTTGTTTGCATTTTCATCTGCAATGAATTCTCGCTTTCCACGGGCTATGAAAGTGAACTGTGAATGTTTTACGTATTTTATATTGATTGGGAGGGCTTATTTAATTCAATTGCTGCATATCCTTACTTGGAGGTGCAGTGAAAATCGTTTGAGAATCAATGGGCGGAAGCAAGCAAGACAAAAATAATTGACTGTTTTCAAACTCCTGCAGGCAGCAGAATAACTAACCAAAACAGCTCCCAGGGATGTCTGAAATTGGTTTTGCAAATCCTTCAGCCACACATCCAAACCAAGAAAAATGGTAATTTAGAAATCCATTTCAAACTCAGCGCACATGAAGTTTATTTATTTATTTGATATTCTGACACTTCTTCTGATATACAGTTGCATGCTAATAGCATGGTCTGCCTCAGTCACAGCAAAGGCGAGGTGTGTGTTGTTTTGTTTGTTTGTCTCGACTGTTTTGGCGTGTACAGACCAGATGCAGTGAGGTGGAGCTCTCCCCCACAGAGCTGTCTCCCCAGGTGCCTGGAGGTCCACTTCCAATCTATTTGCTGTAATTGCCGTCAGAGTGTACACCTTGGAGTCTTCTAATTCCCTCTTTTATTTCAGCCACCATGAGGGAGACCATCTGTCCTCCTGCCTGCACTTCCCCCACCCCTTGGCGTCAGGTCTCTCCCGGCCTGCACAAGAACACACACACACACACACACACACACACACACACACACACACACACACACACACACACACACACACACAC
>JAVDPK010002597.1:1392118-1404778 GCA_034780415.1 Cichlasoma orientale
ACACACACACACACACACACACACACACACACACACACACACACACACACACACACACACACACACACAGCATGCCAAGATTTTTGTCTGGGGCTTTGATACATCACACCTTCGTCCAGCCGGCATCACATGAGTGCAGCCGAGGACCCAAGTGTGGTTTTATGAGGTGCCAGTGAGGATGACCACAGTGCTGTAAAAGGCAAGAGTTGTCAGGATAATGAAAGTAAAGTGACACAGAGCCCCATCTGCTGACTTTTATTTTAATTCGTTCGGTTTTCCTCAAGTCTGAAAGGCTTTACCCGCAGAAGCACCCACACACTTCACTGCTGGCCTTCTTTGCCTTTAAGATTAAGGTTATATTATTGCTACCGCCTACATTTTCTGCGACTCATCCCCTGAGAGCAGATTCAAGCTGTTGTTTGCAGTTACTACAGCCTCTAGTTGTCTCCTGAGGTGGTCACAGTTTGTTTTAGGAACCACAGCTTTGTTCCAGACCACTGATGACAGGCTCAGCCCCGGTGCTCTAGTGGGACAGGTGCTGTGCAGGTGCACAGCTTTACCTCAGCTTTATATCTGACTTTTGTCCACAGGTTTTCTCAACTTGCAACTCCTGGCTGTGAGCTTCAGATTATGCATCTTCTGAAAAATAAAATTCCTCTCAGCATTAGTTTTCATTATTCAATCAAAAGGCATTTGAAGGCTCAGCTGCAAATATTGTTCTGCTTAAATCAACAAAAAGCAACCATAATACAAAGAAATGCTAGTAGCACGTCCCCTGCACTGAATAATAAGTGACATTTTCTGTATCTATCTCACTGCATCCGTGCTCTCTCACTGCGTCTTTGTTTGTGGTTTTCCAGACTGCATCCACAGTGTCTGGGGTGCGACTGATTTAAATACCATCCTATCTCATTAACATGCACAGATAGAGCTGCGAGGGCCAATTACATTCATCTTGTCATGTGGCTGGGCTTCCAAGTCGTTAATATTTTATGGCAACACGCTCCCCCAGCCACAGCAGCAACACACCAGTGCTCTTACATTATTCCACAGTTCGGGACATGAGATCAGAAACATCCCCCTGAATACACACACACACACATACACACACACTTCTAGGTCATGACAATGCAAGTATGAAAAATGAATGTAAGAGGAAAGTGGTGGAAATGCACATATAGACACTATGCTGTTTTCATGACCAGTGATTTTTATTAGACAAAAAAATAAATAAACACACCAAATATGGATATAATTGTTTATTTGGGTTATTAATAAACCAGACTCTCTAGAGAAAATGTGTAATGTAAATATTTGAAAGATAGGCTATAACTATTGAAGCTGCATTTGTGTTACTGTGATAACGGAGTCTGGACTGAATTACATATTGAATTTTGCAAACTTATGTTCTCTCCTTGAAGGTAAAGGCATTCCAACTGAATTAATTATATTAACAAAATCAGAAAACATTATTTACAAAAGTAACTAGGAAATAATTTTGTGCGTGATCTTCTGTAACAAACCTAACCACCTGATTTGAATCAGTATAAACTAACTCCTCAAGTCTACAGGTTTTTTGAGTGGAATGAATTATCTACATAGAAGATTTCACCTAAATCAACTGAAATCTCCAGAATATCTCGTGAACGGACACTGCAAAATAATTTTGAAATTTTTGCACTGATCAGACCTGAGGGATCAAATAAAAAATATATATATATTATCAGCTAAAAACACAATGTTTCCTGACATGGCGTTCACCGACAGGTTACAATCTTTCAAAATATTATTATGTGAACAGGTTGTATTACAAAACATCTTACCTCCCCTTCTTACATTGTTATTATTACTGGTGTGGGCTGCATATGGAGTATACTAACCTCCCCTTTCCACGTTGTAATTATACATTATTTGGGGTGCAGGCCTTAATACACTTCAGGGACAAAGGGATAACACTGATGGCACATGTGTCAGACCTCAAAAGGTAAGGAAATAATTAATAGAGAAACTGTTGTGGTTTTGGTCTTTTCAGTTGATTGGCTAAAAACACTGAATGTCATCAGACCTGGCTGCAGGTACGTATCAGAGACAATAGCTCATCCTAATTAACCGGACAAAAAGAGCCCTTTGGGATCAGGATGAAGTGGCATTGAATGATTGACTGAATCAATAAGATCCACAATTTTTTGTTTGAAGACCAAGCACAGTCACACAGCCGCACACGCTGGCAGAATTGTTTTCTGTCCCATTTTTCTCACACACATCAGGAAACATTTTTTTTGCAACAATTGCACCAGTATTTTAGTTATGTGCTTGTCGAACTGAGCCAAATCCAAGCACAATAATCCAAGAAAAATCTATGGCTCAGCTCCTGTAATTCCTTTAATGACTTCTCTAATGAAAGTGACCACTCTTCAGAACAGTGGCCACAGCTTGTGCCTCTACTGTACAGAGTGGGAATGGCTAGAGGAGACAAGCTCAACACATTTGTGACTGGTAACAGCAGCCTACACCGACTCGCCTCCTGGCTCTGTGGCGATACGCACCAAGATTGATGTGTGTTCCTGACAATGGCCATTTATATAGAGAGATGCAGCTTGGCAATGTGAGGGGAAGAGTCACTTAGCAGAACAATTTCCTCACGCAGCATGGTCCTTTCTCCTTATCTAGCTAGCACAAATTATATTCAGAGAAATTGTCTCGCTTTCATACTACACAGAGTTGCACCTCATTGTATCACAGAACCAGCCTGACAACAAAAGTAGGGGGGAAAGATGTATCTATTTGAGCTGATAAATACTGTGATAAAGAACAAATCACTGGGGGATATTGATGCTATAAACCACAAATGGTCAAAAATATTGCTGGAATAATGGAGCAGGTTCACAGACCAGCAACAAAGCCTGCAACATACTAAAAGGAAAACTAAACAACTCCCCCAAATCAATAAGAGGCAACATTAAGCTACAGATTCTTTAATGACTGCAACAAGGCGGTGCTAGTTATACAGAGGTGCATATGAAGCAAGTGACAAGTAGGAGGCTAATTTAAATAATTATATAGATTTTAAGTGGACTTAAATTTTTTTTAGATCATTAATATTTTCATTGTAACCAGTTACTGTCGCCCATCCATTCTATGGACTACCATAATGTACTGTATGCTATGCAACTTAATATATAGCACTGACTTAAGTTTGCACTGATCTCATCAACATGACATTGCAATAACCTGATACTATAACTATTCTATTAAACGAAACAACATAAAATAAGAACGTAAACGTTTTTGAACTGTAGAAACGACTCATCTCATCATGTACATGAAGGCATGATATTAATTTAATTTCTGTGGGATGATGCTGACATTGTAGCTGCAATTACACCGTGCAGCACAAAGAATGAATGATGCAGATTTGTGATAACTGTTCATTAATATTTTGGCTGAATGTTGCAAATTAATTCACGCTCCAGTAAGCAGTCTAGTAAAGACTGCCAATTGAAATTCAGCAAACTTTTAATTACATCATTTCAACTATTACATTTCTATTAACAAAATCATTTAAAAAAACCCCTCTCGATTCTTATTCAATTAATTATATAATTACATACATAAGAATCCAATATTATTTTTATTGGATCCTTATTTAATTTTTGAGTTGCTCATGAAGTATTTGCAGAGGCTGCCTTGTTTTCTCTCTAGTGATATCATTCTTTGAACAGCTCTCAGGTACAAATAAAAATAAATAATAAAGAGTAATAACATCCAAATCTTCTGAACATTACTCATGTCTCTTATCTGTTGTGTCGTAGCAGGGCATTCCTCATATCTCATTTCTCTAACAGCCAGAATTACTAAAGTGAGAGCTGCTCCATGTTTTGCATATCAACCATCTTCCTGCTGACAAATGTTAGCTTTAATAAAACCACAGAATGGAGATGGGAGTGGTAGGAAAACCCACCAGGACAGGCGCAGAGCTGAGACAATTTACCAGGAAATGAAAAAGTAGAATTGACTGCAGGGAATATCAAAATCATCATAATCATTTGTCAAACTTTGATCTGTATCTTTACAGCTCAGATTGTGTATCTGCTGCAACCAGAACTTCTCCAACTGTGCTCTTTGTCAGCATGTTTTCAGACAGAGCTCCGTGTTCATTAGGCAACCCTTTGTGTCACCTCCTGCTGCAGAGTTTGAAAAACAACAAATAGCTTCTTATCCCCTCTCTTATCATCATTATGAGGCCTGATTATTATCAATCACTAAGTAATATGTTGTGTCTAATAGAGAGGAGCTAAAAGTCAAAAGAATGTCACCATCTTAAGAAAGGCTTTGATCATGAAGTATACACAACCAAATGCTTACTACAGTACTTGGCATTGTTTATAATTTAATCAGGAACTGACTGCAACATTAGCAGGCACGGAGCACATGGTGTGAGGCGAACAGCATATGTAAGAGCAGGCAAACTGCTTCAATGTGTGAAATGTTCAGACGCACGGAGTATGGCTGCCCATTCTGTCACTACAGCAGTTCATATATTACTCAGTGATTTAGTAACATACTATTTTCTCTCCCAACAATGATGAAAAAAAGGAAAATATATAGCAATATTTAACAGATATCACAGCTTCAAAACTTTTTTGTGCTCTCCTTCTTTGCTGAAGGTAAGTTTAAAGGCGCTTTCATATGCGGGAACCATAATCATTCACTTTCTCATCTCTGTAGCCTACAGTAAAAAAGAAGCTACAGCCAGCAGCTGTTTAGCTTACCACATGTCCTTGTGTGTTGGTTTTACATAACTAATATTACAATATTTCTATTTGATGTATTTGTGTTTTTGTTTTTTTTTACTAAAGTTTTTACTAAGAAAAACTAAAAAAACAAACAAACCTGAAAATGTCTATTATTCTTAACCATTCTTTTAAGTCTAGTGTATGCAGTTTATGTAAGTGGTGTTTATTAATTATTGTTAGTGTTAACTAACGTTAACGCAAACATTCTATCTTTCCAATTTCACAAGAAATATTAATCAGATCAAAAAAGATCTCAGAAAAATCAACATTTTGACTTTTCCTCTAAATCTTGAGCTGGGAACATCACGTGAACAAATTATTATAAAAATGTGTTGGATGCTGAAGTAACAAATGGAATCAGACCCAATACAGGAGAGAATGTACAGATCTTAGTAGCTTGGTGTCCTTGATAAAGGCAGAATGGTTACTTTCAGTTTCTGCACACCAGGTCTCCTTCTTTTAATTGACATAATGGAATCATACACTGAGTGTTTGGTGTGTGAGCCATCTGTGTCGCAGCTGCAACAACACAGCTCGAGCACAAAACATCAGAAGGATAGCTCATACCCTTGTAAAAAGGTAGCAATGGAGGCCGAGAGCATGTTTATTACAGAATCAGTGTGAGAGTCAAATTTAGGAGAAAATCTGATTCATAAAATATTTAGAAAAGACTGAAGTTTGACTCTTAAAAAAAAAAAAAAAAACCCTGAATGTATCCATTTTCAGTGGGAGATGCACAGACAATAACCCATTTAAAATACTTTATATGAAGAAGATGGTGGTATATGATGTCAATCAATACCGAGAAAATCAAATCAGAGAGGATACAAAGTGGGCAGAATTTGATTTCTGTATTAAATATGGCCAGCCTGCTCTTGGTGTCCTGACACCTCCAGAGCACAGCAAGCAGGGGGAAGACCCCATGATGAGAGAGAAAATACAATTCCCAACATCTCCCCTCCATCTCCCGCTGAGCCGATGTGACGTCCTATTAGGGCAATGTGCCAGGGCAGGCAGGTTTGCTCTCCAGACGGGTCTCTGAAGAACAAACCAAGAAACATGTCTTTCGCCACATACAGTGAATATGTCCTACATTACAGAAAAACCACTGGATTTTGTAAGCAGGAAACTAGTAAGTTTTTTAAAATTCTGCCTTTGTACAACAGTATCTCTTATGACTTTAAACAAAACTAAGAGCAGCTATGTAAACACACAGTTCTACTTTTTTATGTGGAACTTGGCAGCAAAATACACAACTTGCCTATTTTAGTTGCAGGCTCACAGTGCCATTCTCCTGTGGCTAGTTATGTTGTTTTCTGTGAACTTCACTTAAATATTCTAAACTGGATTCATTGTTCCTTTTCATTCTCCAATATATCTGGCACAGAAAAGGTGATCGCTGTGGCTCGCCTTTAACGACTCCATCTGTACCGAACCCATCGGGACGTTGCTGCCTCGGATACTTTCCCACATACAGGCCGAGCAGATAACTGCCACACGGACCCAAAGCAGAACTGCAACGGCAGCAGTGCACTTCATTAAAGAGAAGAATGCACTACAGAGGAACCCTGTGCCTCAGCTGGCACTGACTGCTTGCGTAATCAGACATCCTGAGCAGATGAAGCATGGTGCGGTATGCTGGAGCCGACTGCTACATTTACTTAAAGGATGTTTCCATCACTGGAGTGTCATCTGGAATCTGTTCGCTGATACCTTTGCTCCATTCCAAACCAATTAGCACTTGATGGTCTGCGTGAAGGTGGTTTCCACTCCAGTGAAAGCTAATCTAAATAATCAATACTTTCCCAACTAGCAGATCTTTGAGTTTAAGTGCCAGGAAGTTCAAAGCAAAACTCTGACAGGAGCAGAAGGATGTATTAAACATGTTGTATTGTGAGCTGTTTAGTCTATAAGCTGTACAAACAACCTAATAATTGAACATTTGGAGAGCTAGTGCATTCATACAGGTACTTCTCATTTATTTAGCTATATTTTAGTTATTGCTTTGAGGTTCCTGGAAACACATTTACAGCTAAAAAGCAAAAGGAACATAAATAAGCTACATAAGATACAATTAAAGGAGATGAACGGCTTTCAGATGAGTTTAGAGGTACAACTCCAGATGTAGAAAACCTTTCATGGTTTAAGAAGTAGCTGTTTTGAATCAAGTAAACTTACTTACTTACGAATTAGTGTCACTTGTATCTGCAGATGACATATTTGAGGATGAAAAAAAAAAATCTGACAAATTAGAACTGAAATTACCAGACTTTCAATAATAATTTTATCATTATTTGTGGGTTCTGGGAATCAGCCTGTAAATAAATAAAAAACCTTACCTGAATTAAATCAGATCTCCAAGTCAACTTCCTCTTTTCAGGCATGTCCACATGGCCTCCACCGCAGCTGCTATTTTTAGATCGCTCCCTGGATGTCCGGTTTTGACCCCCTGCACTGCGCGGACTGCAATTTCACCTACAGTATAACCTCAAACTTGCAGAGACCAAACATCAACTTCTGTTTCAAACTAACCTGCATTTCGTGTGAAGAATCACCGCTCTTGATGAGAGCTGGGTCTGCATCTAGGACTGAGCAGGGTTTTTTTTTTTTTTTTTTTAGCACTTTTCACTTAAAAACTCCATGGTTTCGGTAGAGAGGAGCACTACGGCACCATCCTGAGGTGTCTGGGGGATGACCTTCAGCTGAAATAACCTGTACCGCGGTGCCTGCGGTGTGCAGTTGTGAGCACAGAGAACATTGCCACAGGAGGTTTTTTTGGCCACACCAACACGATCTCCTCTCGCCACCTATTATGCTAAAAATCAAGTTGAATGATCACTGCTTTGTCATACTGGAGGGGATGGAAAGCACGTCGCAGAGGCAGAAGGGTATGCGGGGATGAAGAGACTTCCAGGGAGCGATCTAAAAATAGCAGCCAGGCTGAAAACAGTCCAGAGGTCTACAGGAAGATGATCCTGAATGGAAAATAAGGCAATTTTAAACCAGGTAAGGTTTTTGACTTTTACAGACTTGTTCCTGGAACTATTGGATCACACCTCATTCATGCCATAAAAGACTGCTGAAAGTAACAGCAAACTGTCTATGACAGACCATTTATGTTTCTTATTTTAAGAAGTTTGGAGGCAGTAGAAGATTTCTCTTCTCCCTACACCTCAGAAATGATGAACCGATAAATGATAGATGACTGCATGCCTGTACATTATGTTTGTTGAACTTATCAACAAACCTAACGCACAAGAAAAAAAAATGAGATAAACTGTGCCTTACTGTATTTTTTTTTTAACACTGATTTAGTGCGGGCATCAATAGCTGCTGTAGAAACAACTTTATTATTGCTTCGTTTTGACAGGATGAATGTATTATCAAAAGCAATTAAGGTGTCACCCGTGTTTGCACAGAGATGGATGACACTTTGATGATTATGATGAAAAGCTATATGCTGACCCGGAATGAGCCGACATCCCGGTTGTGTGACGATTATTCAGATGGCTGTTTGCTGTACTTTTCTATCATAGACAGTATGATCGCAGCTGGTTTTATGTTACATAAACACCATATCACGCAATTATTTTTATAAACACGATTCAAGTATCTTCATAATGTGTGAAATATCGTCCTACAGAACTGACGTGCAGGAGTGCAAACACACCTATGAGGCCTTGGTAAGGTCTTATAGAGGGAAAAATGGGATTTGCAGCTTGCATCCTGATTGGCTGGAGACACACACACCCATATGCACATTTAGGGGGGAAGCTATTTCCTCGAGGCTTTCTCCATGTAAATACAGGATGTCTCCCATGACTTTATTTACAGTCAAAAACTCTTAAGCATGCACATTAGTGCGGAAGATTTATCACTCAAGCCTGTTTCATTTGAGAGGCACTGTAACTCTTCTTCTGTGTGCTCTGTAATAAGAGTGCAGAAAAATGTACACTAATGTAGTCGTCAGAGGAGTTTCTGTGAAATCCGCTGTAATCTGGACGTCTAGTGATGGCTGCCGAGGACAGGAAGTGTAGAGTAATGGCATTGGTAATTGGGAAAATAGGTCACCTGGGATATGAGGTGTTTGCAGGTGGAGTTAATGGAGGGATTGCTTTGGTTAAGGGCTAATATGAATCACCGATAATATGCTCTAAATACAGATGGCCATGCTGTCACTTCAGTTCAAGCAGAACTAGACTGATAGGTTTACACAACTGACAGATTGAGGTCATGGCTTTAAACTAATACTTCTTATATCCTAATGGAAGTTTGCTTTACATCTAAATCTCATGTAGGAAATGAGATGAATCCAGGTACTTGGCTGCTTGTAAAAGACAATATTCAGTGAGAGGGCCAAGCGTTTATCGCTGGCCCTGTGTGCATGTTGCGGTTAATTATTATTTCCACAGGAAATCCCTGTATCGAGCGGCGACCCCCACCTAAAACACACCGACAAAGAGGCGCACACACGGACACACATACACGATATTGAATGCAGCTGCATCTCCCAGAGGGGAAAGGGTAATTTGTCCACCTCAGAAATAAGGGTCTCTCCATTTCTCTCAGCAGGATGATGAAAAACATGAAACCGTGCTGCTAATGAAAAGAACACTCAGGATGTGTATTATTATTCCATCAGTCTCACCTAGTGAGCCCTGGCCCGGGTCCATACCAGAGGAAGGGCCACAGCTTTTCCACCCTCTCCTTTCAGAGCGATCTCGTGGTAGGCTGCCACTCGCAGATTTCCTCTTCATTCATTCCGCAGGAATTTGGCTGCCATTTCCTGAGCAGAGAAGGTTTGACTGGCTTCGTGCAGGGCCAAGCTGGTATTTATCTAACCACACACTGGGCTTGATTCATGTGAAACAAGCACGCCCTGTAAACAGTCTCATTACTGAACTCCAACACTTCATTACTCAACAGGCCAAGTCACTGGCTTTAGAGGGAACCAAAGATGGTGTAAAGCATGGTTTGAACACATTTGCTTCGGATATATCCACAAGGAAACTGATGGATTTATCTCTGGGGGAATATGATCTTAACATTCGACTCATGTGGTTTACCCAGGCTGAGTAATCTTGAGGAGAACAAAGTTAAAAGCCACCAAGCTGACAACAGTTTTGTACTGTGCAGCATTTAGCTTAGCTTATTACATCCCGAAACGCATGTTGGCAAAAGACTATACCGACTGAAAAGTGAGGATTTAATCCTTACCGCAGGGTCCAGGATGTCTAATGAGGATGTTGGTCAGTCCACATGTGAAGCACTTAGAGCAGCATGGTATAACCTCAAACAAATCCACCCCTGCAGCAATGCTAACCTCATATCCTCATTAGCCTTGCGCTAGCACGGCTATTCGCAATTCGCAGTACAACAAATCAACCTAATGTAATCTAATACTTAATGTGATTTATTTGTGATGAAAACAGACATATTCATTGCCTCCTAACAGCATTACGTCTATCACAGTGGGAATCACAAATTATTTCCTAATATCCTCTGTCATTTAATCTTTTGCATTTGCACAACAGGAATCTGGAAGGAAATCATTGCTCCTCTAAATCTATTTGTCGCACCTATCAAACTCACAGCTCTCCTCACCGTGGGTCACCTGTAATTTGTAATGTTAAATAAAGGGCAATTCATTTCCTGCAGGGCCGAGCAGTAAGCCAGACTAATACTGAATCAGCCACACTTTCAAATTCATTACATGCGAGGTGCGGGGCTGTTTCAGTTCATACCTGTACGCAGCCATGAATATTACAGCAGTCTGAGAAGTTGTGACAGTCGCACAAGAGTTACAGCAAAACTCTTTACACGAAGGCACGTGACCCAGTCGATAAAGAACAATGCGAGAGCCACATAACGTCATCGCCACAAATTTGGGCTTTAGTGTTATTTATCACTATATTTATTATCACAACCGTTCTGACTTCTGAAACTCACAGATTTATACTGTGTGGGGTCCTTTGTGAGCCGGTCCTTGTGCATTGAGGGGAGTGAATAAATCATTTGTCAAGAGAGACAGAAAGGGCTTTTGAAACATGAAGACAGAGTTTTAACGCTGAATTATGTTAATTAAAAACTGTGTTTCTGTCATGGCATGTCCGCATAAATCAGTGGGTGGTACTGGGTTCACAGACTATATAAAAGAGCAGGGCATGCAGTAGCTTCCAAATGTGCAGCTAAACCTGCAACATGTCTAACAGCCAGCAGAGGTTGCAAAAAGAAGTCAGATTGTATAAGAAAATCAACACTTCGTCTCCCGCGACATGACCTCAGGAAACACTTTCCTGATGAGTTTATGGTCTCAGTTACTAGTTTCAAATCTCACTGAATAGAACACGCTGTTGATTTTGTAAAATATGATCCCCTTGAGAGTGAAATAGACAATAAAGCAGGATATGATTTAATGTGCGGCTACCTTGACAAGTTCCTGTTCTATGAGCACGCAGTCAGGACCACCCCCTTTTTTTCTCAGCTTGAGGCTTCAAAACAGTGTCCTTAATCGTGTGTCTTCACATTTATGTTCGAATACACCATATTTATTTCAAGTCTGTACATAAAGATTTTACAAAACTAAGCACAAGTTCATAAACTCCAGCCTCTAGGTAGCTTACTTTTGCTTCTAATATATACTTCAATATGGGGTCTTCCACCATTTCTGACACCTGCTGCGCTTCATAAAGAACCACAATTTTAAGGCAAAAATATCACTTAACAAGACACATGATGCATGCATTTGGAATCCACTTGTTTTGATTCTTGTGTTTGTATTCTGCCCTTCATTTTTAGCCAAACTCTTGAATATCAGTGCATAGACTACATAAAAGAGACCATTGTTGTCTTTTTTATAAACAGTACAGCAGTGGTGTCTTAGAGCAGAGCTTCAGAGTGTTTTTGAGGAATGAGTGTCCGGTAGGATCTGGCCATAGTGCAAGCCCCGCTGTGGAGAAGGGACTGTGTTGCTGTCTGGCTGTATTCACCTGAGCCAAACAAATGGTTGTGTCAAGCTATCTCTGTTCATATACCCCTCCAGTCCAGAAGGCTCCATTTTTCAGCTGGAAGCAGGCTGGCAAACGACTACGGAGGAAGGTGCATGACCCCGATGACTTCAGTGGCATTGCAACCAACTGTGAGACAGAAATTGATTTTGAAAATACAGACCATGCGCCTGGAAACTGTTAGGTGTTTCCTGTAAGCGCTCTGATCTGATAAAGGATTACAAAATGTAGCTGTCCCAGGTAACAAGATCTTTGATACTAAATATTATCCTCGATAAACATTTTTTTTCTGTGTGTATATGTGTGTGTGTGTGTGTGTGTGTGTGTGTGTGTGTGTTCCGACAGGCTTTTAAGCTTTTGTGATTTTTGCATGAAACCTGAATTTGATTATGAAAAATACAACTGCGGTCAATTGACTACAATCAAAGCAGATGTATTTGCTTTTTCTGTGCAACAAAAATAATCTGAGAGCTTCAAAAAGCAACTGTAAGTGCTCCTGATGTGAAACTTCTCAAACTCAGGCAGACGTGTGCCCTTCACTTCAACAGGAGTGGAGGTTGGAGTTTATGAATGCTTGAGGCCGCTGAGCAACACTCGTCCATGCCAAGGCTAACTACAGTGTTGCTTCTGTTAATGTAGCATAGAAATGATTATGACAGGCTTCATCAGTCCTTCTGATCTCAGAGAAAGGTTGCATTTAGTGTGGAGTGTACCGCGGTTTCAAGAAAAATGTTCCCGTGTCTCCAGCTTTCTATTTGCAGCTGAGTTCATAGAGGCGTTTTCTGCCCTGTGTTTACAGTTACGATCCTGCCAAGAAAAAAGAGAGAGAGAGAGAGAGAGCGAGAGAGAGAGAGAGA
>JAVDPK010002597.1:1404878-1441812 GCA_034780415.1 Cichlasoma orientale
AGAGAGAGTGAGAGAGAGAGAGAGAGAGAGAGAGAGAGAGAGAGAGAGAGAGAGAGAGAGAGAGAGAGAGAGAGAGAGAAGGGATTGATGGGAGAGCAACGGGCCATGTGGTTATCAGATGAACTCTGAGTGTGTTAGTGGGAAAGTTGGGAAATATTATGTAAAGACTTTAAGTGATGTATCACTATTCTGCTTATAACTTATTTGAGTAAAGCTGACAGATGGTTAAATTCATTCCTTTTGCTGTATTTTCACTCAGAGCCATCTGAACCCCACCAGCAGGGGGAGCAGTTTGTGGAGGACTCCAGCTTCATTGTCATGTCCAGCCTCCAGTCTTGGCCCTCCTTGGCTTCCTTGACGGCCTTAAATCACATGAATAGACTAAAGAGGGGAGCATCTGCATTCCACAGAAGTTGTACACTCCTGCTGGGGTCATGTTGAATGTTTCATGGCACACATGAGAACAGGGAAATCATTTATGATAGAAAGTTAAGTGAAGCATTTTTACACAGTTCGATAAAGTTTGAGGCAGTATATCACCTTTGCATTGATTGTGAATTTGCAGATGAATCTGCCAATACAAGACTGCTCATTATACAATCTCATTTCCTATTATTTTCTTTTTCTTTTTTTAGAAATACATTAAAAATATTTTTTTTTGATCATAGACCTAAAATGTGCTGCAATATATATATAGCATAAATGAGTAAAAACACAAAAGTAAACTGCATGCGTGCACACATTTAATCACTGTGGCTTTTTGCTGATATGTATATGCTGCAGCACGTGGAAAAAAAAGACAGTTAAGTCTAGCCACAAGGTGGTGCTGTAAGAGGAGATATGTGTGTTAACATGAGGCTGAAAGGCTGTATTGTGTATTTATTGTACTCTTACTACAGTGTAATGCATGCTGCATGCAACCAGATATATGTCTGATTGGACCCATATGATGTCTGTGTCAAACTTCATAACCATAGCATTTTTATTTGCTCCTTTAGCACAACCTTCTTCCTGCTTTCAAGAGCCTTCGTGGCAGGAACAAAGGCAGCTGAGAAGCCAGCTCAGAATTCATGTTAGTCAACAACATTTACTGCCTCTAAAAGGACAGGATACACCGGACGCAGAGAGAAAATGGTGAAACAGGGCTGGAATGGTGGCGCTGAACAATGCAGGAGGGCGGCTGCCAGGTTTTATGGTCTGGGATCCTGCTCCCAACCCCCACCACCACCAGGTCCCTCTTCCTTCCTGCGATGCACTGTAGTTTACACTTGAGCCACTATGAACCACGTTTGGTGAAAGAAGTGAGGCAGAACAATGAAACAATGAGGCTGTGCAGAGAGGCAGTGCAAGCCAGTAACACTTGAAATGTGGTTTGCAACACCTTTGCAATCTTTCAGTATTAATCTCTCTCACCATCAGCACTCTTATTCAACCCTGACATCCTCGCGCGCGAAGGATTCAAGTGCAATTTATGCCATTTTGGATGTAGATGCAAAAGTGGCTCCAACTTTACTTATTTGTTTTGAAGTGTCCTTTTCTACAGAGAGTAATAAACAAGAGTCTTCTAGCAGCTATTCTGAGACACATTCTGCTTTGTTTGGGTCCCAAAAAAAAAATTAGATTTAGGACAGAAAATATATATTTAATTTGCTAAATAAAACAGTAGTTTAGTTAGATGCACCATTTCCTGCTGGTATTTTTAGTTTTGTACTATCCTTGTCTGCTCAAACTCTCATTGAAGTATTTTTTTATCCAGTGTTTGTGAGTCTCTGAAACACAAGGAAATTGGTGAGAGTGCTACTTTCAAAGCCAGAGAAAGCTGCTTTGTTACAGATTTGGCCCTGTGAGTTAATGATGACAGCATCAGCTCTGAATTTCACCAGGCTCCAAGGCTGACCATGGCTTTTTACATCCTACTTACAGTACACACACACACACACACACACACACACACACACACACACACACACACACACACACACACACACACGGTGACAGGCTATGAAGGAACCTGTTTGTGACAGTGCTTTAACAGCTGGAACGGTGGTCATCCATCAGCATTGGGTTTGATATTAAGGCCGGCTCCCTGGTGGGTCATTGACACAGATGACAAACCTGTCTGAGGGAGTTATAGAACTGCCAATCCCTCCACTATGTGCCACTTACTCAATTCACATTCACCCAATCACAGGCCAAAGGCTAAACTGAACAACCCACTTCCACTATAGTCTAAATACTGTTGCTGCTAATGGCATTTTCTAATAAAGCTATAATTCAAAAATGACACTGCCATTTTTTTTTTTTTTTTGGGCTTTAAAGCACTTTTCCACAGTAAAATCCTGCACATAAAAGCTTTGAGGCAACTTGTTGAGAGATTTGCATGGGATCTGTGACTGTGAATTGGGCACATTAACACTCTGTGTCGCTGGTGAGAATACTGCTCACTCCCCACAACACAAAACAATACACAGCCACACAGGCATTTACAACTCCAGCTATATGACTGCAATAAAAAGCACGGCAAATGAGGCATTCTGGGAGCCCCAAGCCAGATGCTGAGTGAGTGTTGTGTGTAATAAGGCTTAATGAAAGGTTGGAGTTACCAAAGTGTCCAGGGAATGAGAGGGAATAAACACAACATAAACAAGTCCTAAAAATTAAACTTGCCAGTCTGAAACACGCTGCTTGCAAACGCCACATTCTATAGATACGAATTCACATACATGTTCTGTGATCGCTTTCTTTCACTGCAACTCCGCTGCATGATGTTTTCTGGGTATATAAATAGAGAAAAGGTGTTCTGGGAGGTACACATTGTTCCCTACCTTAGTGTGAGCTCTGTGTAGGGTCTACTGAGGACCACCATGTTTTCAAGGTGACATTATCCACAATGAGAGGAGGCTTCCTGCACTGGGAGCCTCCCTGGTTTACAACTTCCTTCTTGTGGTGACAATCCTACCAAAATATGTGTCAGGTTGTTGAACAAGAGTGATGATGTCCCATACAAATAGAGAAGCTTCGCTCCCTAGACAAAGAACTTTTTATACTGAAAAGAAGCCACGCACCGTGGTTCTGCTCTCAACACTAGCTGTATTAAAACTGCACATGCGCATATCTTTTAGCTCACGCGCTGTAGCTTCTGTAAATGAGCTATTAATTGTTATACTAGGCTCCCAGAGGATGGTAATATTGGACAATGCTGAAAATACTCTCCTGCTACCTCTTACAAGCCAGAGGGGAGGTCACTGCCTCCTTCACACTGAGATAACATTTCCTTATCAGCTCCCTGTTGAAATGAAGTGTTTGATGTTTGCATGCTGTGGAAAGGTGGCGGCCGTAAATCAAGAGTGCAGTGAAAGTTGCAGTAACTTATTCTTTATTAACCTCTCATTTGAATAATGGTGATCTAATAACAGGAAGGAGCACGCAGGCCAGAGAACCTGGCTCACAGTGTCATACGGTTTTTCTGAGCTGCTTCAAAGACCAAATGAGGAAACAGCTGCATCAACTTTAGGAAGGACCGATACAACTAAACCTGACTTCAGCAATGCCTTTGACCAACATCCTTTCACGCTGGGCCTGATGAGGTCCGGCTCTGCGCGGGATGAGCACTTAAAACTTGATAGTGAAAGGACGTTGTTGTTGTTCCAGAGAGCTCATAACAAGACAAGACAAATTAGGGAAAGGTTAAGAGATGCTGGTTGCTGCACAGAGGTCCACTCACTTAAAGTGATGCATTGCAAAATTGCTTTCCTATTGGGCGGAACATTTATTTTGTGTGATGGCTGTAGGCTTACTGTGTCAGCAAGCAGGCTTGCACTTTGTGCGTTGGTGTTACCTGTAATTTTAATGATTTTTTTTTTTTTTTGTGAACGTTGAAGTAGCTCGAGATTGCACACATGTGTACTGTTATAATTAACTCTTGAATGCAAGCTTAGGGTCTTAAAAAAAATTGGAGCCTTATTACACTCTGTCTAGTTTTATTTATTTTATTAAAGGGTTAATGATTTTATTAAGCAAGCTGGAAGGTAATGCATTTTCTTATTTAGGGCCATTTCATGTCAGTAAAACACAGTGAGCAAGAACTTTCTGTTTTTAATTCAGTGGTATTGATGGCAGTAAGTCAAGAACAGGATCTACCACAAAAAACTGCTGATCATATTTTTGATGATCACAGCTCAAAGCGCATGAGCGTGGATGCTCAGTTGTGGGCTCCTCCACACCTTTATAAGATACTGCAAGCCCGCATGACAGTAATCGCGCTCTCAGTACTGTGTTGGCATATTAGGTTAGGTAATGGCTGGTCATTCAGCAGTTACAGTAGCATGTGGGTGTAACTAGAAAAAATATAGCATGTAAGTGCTGATAGTAAAATGAAAGCCATTCACATTAATAGGAAAAACATGTTCTGTTTAGTGATACTATGCTATTTAATAAAAAGGTTAATCAGCTGAGTGGTGATCTTTTGAAAAACAACCATGTATTTAAGGTTTAATGTAAAAGTATATTGGCAAAATATAAATAGCTAAAATAAACAGTTCAATTCCTGAAAAAAAGACCATGTGTTTCTTTACTGCAGCTAACATGCTGTTATGTAATTATTATTGTATATAATTATTTTTTGTGTGTGTTCATATTAAACATAAATATTAACATTTGATTTATTTTTCCACAGTTACTGCAAAGGTATATTTAATCTCCCGTCTCCTGTTAGCTCACAATTAAAAACACGTGTAGAGTGAGAGAACTGTAAGTGTACAGTATTTTAGACACAGTACAAGTAAACGTATTTATATACTGAGGCAGAATCAGTAAAATCCAGTATTCAAAAGCTTTTAGTGAACATTTTGATTTTATTTAAACCTACTGATAGTAAATGTAGCTCACTGCAGGGCTATAGTCCACATCATTGCAAAACACATCATTGCAAAGCACTCAAGACTTGCATCTGCCTGTGATCCCATGCAAATGTGGGTGATCAAGTGGCACGGTGTGAAGTGACCAATGCTGTGCCAGAGAGATAAGCCAGAGCTGAAACTCAGGCCTGTCCAGTTGGCCAGGTCACGATATCTGAGTCAGACACGCAGCAAATGGCACACCGTTTGTCTCACGTTACCCACTGTCAGCAAAGGGGCCGAGGAGCTTTTCACCAACACCAATTTCTGCTGGGCTTTGTACACACACACACACACACGCACACACACACACACACGCACATGCACACACTCACACACACACACACACACACACACACACACACACACACACACACGCACACGCACAGTAATAGTGTGCAGGAAGAACCTAATCACTACACAGTTTCTACTTCCCAGAGCTGCAGCCAAAAGCTAAAATGACCACAAGTTTTTCCCTCCTGAATGAACTCATAGATGATAGTGAATAAAATCTCTTGGTGTGTATCTCTCGCTCTCCTAGGCACGCAAACACATACACAGACTAAATAAATAAATAGATAAATAAATAAATAAAAAGTTAAAAATTTTAAATAGCTACATGGTGCACAAAGAGCATTACATGACCAAATATAGGTTGCTTGAGCATGATGCCCGAGAAGGGAAAGATTTTCTTTCTCACTCCCAAATATAAATAAAAGTTTTAAACTGTGCAGTCAGTTTCTGTGAGCCGCCCAGTTCCTCAACAGAAACCCCAGTTTGTCTCTAAAGCGTAGGTCAGAGCTGCAAAGGCTGCCAGGGTTTTTAGTGGCCTTGTAAAATATTAAAGTCTCCTTGTAAAGTTTCATAAAGTGCTGAAATCGGTAACAGCTAATTTCGTTTACTGACAGACTGCAGAAAATGACAAAGCTGTTAATGTGAAAGCCTGTGTAGACTGACAAGTCGTCCTGTTACATGTTCAAAGAGTTTGGCTGTAGGCTGTGGCTCGTGCTCTGTGGCTGCCTGGTACTGTGCAGGGGCAGGCAGGGGGTTTGTGTCTGCTTTGACTTTGACACTGTTCACCACTAGAGGGCAAAGCAGCTCCAAAAATCTCTCTCGACTCAGAACACCCTCATTTGTTTGCTACTGCTGAGATACAGGAGATGGAGAAAAAAAACAGTTTGGCAGATCATTCATTCACCAGGGTGCAAATTACTAATTAAAACATGTAATAATACATAAATCCTGAATAAAATGAATGTTTGTTACAGGGGTGAGCACGTGCGTTTTCTCAATGAGACTAGCCTGGTGGTTTATTTTGGAGGATGACTCACTTTAAATCAAATATGACTGCCTGTTCCTAAAGATCCTGCTGTTGCACAGAACATGGGTCAGTTCACCGCCATTAGGTTCTCATTCTTTGTCTCAGTTACTGCACAGTTGAAGCTGAAATTAAACAGACTTGTGGGCCTATAAAAAAAGACAAGACATCCTTTTTAGACAAAGAAGGTGCTGAGATTTATTGTATTAAGTACTTCCTGTCACGAAGGGATGTGGCATAGTTGTGATATGGAGCTGGATTCACTGGTCTGCAGCTGCTCCTCTGTGTTACGCGCCTCTTCCCCATGGCTGTGCAGTGCTCCACAGAGAGCCCTGCTCTGCTTCTGTGTGTCTGGGCCTCAGGCCCCACAGCCACCTGGGCCACAGGGAGAAGGAATGGCTGACTTAATGATGTACCGTAAATCAGAGGACCAACATGGCGATCCTGGCGCTGCCATTGGACGACACTGTGCCCTGGAAGCCCAGCCCACTGTGAACTCGAGCCCTATGCAAAAGGCATGTGGAAACACAGTATGTGGACCCACTCAGAATCTGTTTGCACAGGGACATGTTCTGTGCTGTTACACTCTTGGTTGTTCTACTTCTCCAGTCACCTCTGCAGAGGTCAGGGAGGTCTCAGCGAGACAAGACAGAGAGCAGAAGGGTTGAAACTAAGTGCAAGGAGCTTTATCCCCTCAAGGCTGATGGGAAACTAGTCGGGGGCATGGAGGGGCTGAGCACTGAGGCAGACTGCCATAAGTGATTGCAGCTGCTGCTGAGGCCTTGAAGTTGGCTACAATAACATCCAGTCAAGTCAGGCAGATGACAAGGTGTGAGGAGGACTGTTTGGTTTAATCCTGCTGTAGGTGCAGATTCAACACTGAAACTCTGCAGGTAAATACAACAACAGAGGTGAAACCCAGGCTTTAAATAATTGGCAAAGTGGTACATTAAAGGCATTTGCTGCTTTCTAATCTTCATTCGTGTAATAGTGCATGAGCTCAAATTGAGAGAAAATACATTACAATCATTAAGAAGAAATTTGAGCAAAATTAGGATGTTTTTTGTTTTGCACAGTTGCACACATCTGCAAATGTAATGATACAGAAATTAGTTCTATTGTTTTTAGCTGTCATCCGTGCATCAAATTTTGTCACACTCACTCAGTGTCTAATTTCTGTTGTTCTGTATTAATTTATATTTTCAACTCATGCTAACCCTGCGCGATAGCATAAACTGCACTAATAATGTGTTTCACAAGGATTTATTTCAACATACTGTGCAGAGCTCCTCTCTTCCTCTGCTTCTTCTTCTTCTTCTCAGGACGCTTTTCCTCCAGTCCTACTGAATGAAGGTGTTTACAGTGCGGGAGCTGCAGCTCTGGCAGAGAGGTTGGTGTCGAATGATGCTTCATTTTTCTCTCCAGGACTAACTTCTCCATGCAGTGTGGGACAGGACTAATGACAGTCATGTTAATGATGTTGACACTCCCACCAGCACCAGCCAGCGTACAGTAATGAGGGGAAGTAAATAGCAGGTAGCTGACAACACGCCTGCTTCCGCTGCCACACAACTAATGATCCTTTTCACACCCTCTGAACATGCTTTGTAAAGATGACAGCACACAGTTTAGGAGGGTAAATCCTGCCTTTCTTTTACCTTCACTCCACCTGTCAGTGGAGAACACCTCTGTTAAAACATGATAGTACATCTATACTGTCTTCTCAGATTCCTGACCCAAAGGGGGAAAAAGAGCTATGACGATGACCTACAGCCATGTAGTAGCCTGGTTTTTGATCGTTGATTAGCTGTACTTCTACTATAAAGTCAGGGTTACAGATAGAATACACACTGTACCAACGATGCTCTCATACAAATATGAGGGATTTTGCATATGCTTTTATTTTAAACTGCACTGATTCTCAAGCTGTTTGGCAATTTTTATGTATAGTATGTTAAAACATACAACATCTGTCAGCATCATGCACGTGTATCTTAATCTGAAACAACCTTCCACATCATGTACAGTAACATATCAGTCTGCTGAGTGGAAGAATTAAACAGTAAGTAAGTAATCTGATACTGTGGAAGAAAAAAAGAGAAGGAAAGAAAAATGAGTGCTGTACATCATTTGGTTTACCTGCTGCGCTCCTCTTATATGTAAAGGTATGAATCTGCGTGACCCTGCGCTGAACTCTAAAGTGAAAAATTCATTCACCTCAAGAGTATCCGTGGAGCGTTCGAAGATTGATGCGTGTGGCAGAACACATGAGTAACGATGTCATCGCTAGCATGGGATGATGTGAGGTCTAATCTGATCCTAAACAAACTATCACAGCAAACCCAGAGTATTCTGCCATGCTCTGGGCTCACACGAAATCATTTACATACTGAAATCAGTGGGACTGTAAAGCCCTTGGTATTAATGGCATCCCCAACTGAAAATGATCTCCATGTTACAGCAGCATATCTTGCAAACAGGACATGCTAGATGTTCTGCCTAGCAGCATGTGATATCTCATGTGATGAGCATCAACCCCATTTGCCATTGGCCGTGCCTGAAGCCACAGATCATAGGAAAATGCATGCATCAACCCCAGCAGCTAGGGTACCGAAAGCATCCCTGTGACACCAGCAGACGTAATTTATCACTGTGAAAAAACAAATAATTTATATTTATTTGGATAAGTGCAGCTTTTTTTTTTAAATATTGTGACAATGTGTGATATAAATCATGAAGTCTGTGATTTGCTTAAATTTATAAATATATAAACTGATGAATGCAAATTGTTTTTATGCAGGTTCCACCAATATTCTAACTCAGCCTCTTCTTAACTAATAAAACAAACACAATCAGTCATAAAATATTCCGTGACCCTTGTGCTCACATCATGACCAGGTTTTGTTTGTTTGGTTTGAGTGTGTGTTTGTGTCTGTCTGAGACAGACTGACCGGCAGAGGAGGGGTGGAGTTTCCATCAACACTGTGTCTGTGGAGGCATAAGGACTCTCTGACCCTCCACTGAACTTTCAGGGGGGCTGCAAAGGCCACCCCACAGGTCAGAGGTCAGCATTCATGCTCATCACAAACAATGTGCTGCTTTGCCAACAGCACAGAGAGAAGACAGTGACCACAGGCTGCTCATATGAGCCCGAGTGTAGTTACACAATACAGGCTTTCACGATATGTCTTTCGAGCAGTTCTCACTCTGTGTTTCTTTTGCCGCAAAATTAATTGACAGTATGTTTAATATACTTGTATACATATTGGTATTCATTGTGCACTGTCGGCAGCATACATAGCATAAGTATAAGAATCACAAATTATAGTAATCATATTTAAAGTCTGCATATGAATACAGTATGCACTTGACTTACAATATTGCCTCCATAATGTCTGCAGCATTGCATCACTAGTCTGTTTCTGCAGCTTTACATAGTATTTCCTACAACTTTTGCACAATGCACAAGTTGCGTGCATAATAAATTTGGTTAAACTTTATTGCACACATTATAGACTTGTAAAATGAAATGCAGTATCTACACACATACAGCAAAGATCAACAGCGAAGTATATGCGCAGATATTAAAAAGAAATAAATAAATGTAAAGAATAAATACTAAGAAGATGGGGTTGTTGTAGTGGGAAAGCATAAAACTGATATAGAGTATACAAAGCAAACAAAGCAATAAAAATGCACAGTACAAATAAAGATAACTAATAATTCAGATCATGACCTGCGGTTGTGTTGTAAATGGCGCATGTAGCCTTTTGAATTTCATTGTCTTTATTTATGGTTTTATTTTATTGCATTTATATCATTCCAAAGAGTTCCTTATTCTTTTATAAAAAAAATTTAGACATCTGTTTTGCAGTCCTGGAATGTGACACTTCCTTTGGGCATCTTTTTATTTTATCTTCAGTATGACACATTCATTTACCCTGAGTGGACTCTAGAACCATATTTTTAATTGTAAGCGTTATCCTTTATACCGTGCATGAACTTTTCTATAGATTTTCTGTTTTTTGTTGTCAGAAATTTCACAGGTCAGCACGTATTGCATCTTTGAACAAAGAATTACAAAGCAGCGATAAATTACCGAATGGTCATGTAAATGTTAAAGAGGGATCCAGACACAGTATGTGCTGGTGGGTGGTAAACTGTTATGTCAGCACAGAGCTTTGCTGAGAAAGTAGTGCAGAAACGGCCATTTTGCCCTTGTGGCAACATGTGCACCTGCTCTGCCATTGCCAGCTCTGAGATGTTAAGGATCTGACGCTGCTAACTAACATACTGAGGAACATCAGGCTTGTTGCCATGTCTACTGCAGCACTGAGGAGTGCGCTTACAATGAAGACACAGAAGGACGCCGAAGGGATGCGTCTGTTGCGGAACGATAGGAGTGACTAGCTCAGCTTTGCATGGCCCAGTCATATGTCCCCTCTGTGTCCCCCTGAGGCCCTGCGAAATGCTGAGCAGCAGGAAAGCAGCACACCAGAACAGACAGGCCCAGTGGTGCACCCGCTCCACAACAACATATCCCACCATCACAGCCATACTGACATATTCATTTATAAACATCTGCACATACATAGGGAAACTTCCCAGCTGTTTGCTGCTGCACAAACTCCACAATTCTTATAAACTATAAATGAATGCAGCTCATAAATAAAGTGAACATAGCTCAAGTCATTCTCACTCTAGTGCACATATCAGCATTTAAACTGACTTGCCCTAATGTTTATTAAAAGCAGCTCTGGCTTGCATTGCTCTCGTAAACCACTAGGGGGTAAAGCTCCCCACACTAGAAGGCTGCTGATGTATGCAGCAGGTCTAACTGCAACTAACCCTGATCCCCCGGAACAGACCTCCCTCTGCTCTGTTATCCACTGGTCTAAATGAACCAGTCCACCTCTGCTTGATTATCATGATGTAAGGCTCTCCTAATTGGATTCTCTGCAGAGTAAGGACTTGTTATTGTAATGCGTTATCTGTTCTCTAGATTTCTACTGCAGCATCTGGGAGATGTTGTCATTCCAATGATAAACACCATTTTCACTTGAGCCTTTATTACTAGACACCGTGTGCAAGAAATGGAGATAAATGAGCGTGAATCCCCAAGCTCTGATACGCGACTATAAGCGTTCACCTCCTGTACACCCCAACACTCTGCCAGCGGCCTCGCCTCCACATGGGAGATGCACCAGCTAACAAATGACCAGCAGGATTACACACTTTGAGCAAAAGGGGAGGGAGCAAGGAGGGGGGTTGTAATCACATGTTGAGGAAACTCTCTTCAAGAAAAATACATTTGCTGTTTGACTGTTTGGCCTACCTAATCCTTATCTAAAGAGTGGAGAGATTGCTCAGTGAAACTACCTCTGTCCATGAGCAGCATATTTCTTTACTCATATTTTATATGGTTGTACGCGCACTGCCTTGGCTCCCTGACATGTATATGAAAGGGGATATTCATCTTGAAGTCCAGTAACATGATAAACTGATGCTCTCCCAGCTTTTTAAGTGCTACATTTTGAGCGGACATTGATGCAGTATGAGAAAACAGTGGAACACGGGGACCCGGTGACATGCTCAGTGTAAATGACTCTATTTGAATAAGCTTCACATCTGTTTTCGTAAGCTTGAATGTCAGAATAACATTCGCAGGAGTCCTGGTGTGACTCCTGACCCAGTGCCCTCCTGACTCGAAGCTCTCTTGCGGAGGTTTGACATCAGCATACTGTAGGAAACCACCTTACTGCATGCAAAATGACTGCCCACTGCCACAATGAAAATAATCTTTTTACATCGCAAGTCATATCAGAATCTAATAAGAGCAGCAATTTTTGGCCCACCTTAACCTGGTGGTGAACTCTATAGTTAATACGCAGCGGTTATTATTTTACCATCAATCAACAGTGAGGCAGGCAGGGTGCTCTCTCACCTCACAGTGCTGCCTTGCAATCTAATTGTGCCCGAGCTTCATCAGTTTCCAGAACAATCAATTCCTCCTCTAGCTGGATGCAGGCAGCCATGCCTTTGACCACTACACAACCTTTAATATAAGATCCATCGTCCAGGCCTCCTAACCAGAGAGCCAGGAGGCAGCTTTGTTGGCCGGAGCGGCCCTGGCTCCAAACCTGTGTTCCATCATCATTTTTTTGTGGTATCTCTCCTGACAGGTCGAGTCTCTTCGTGAAGCTTTGAAAATCAAGATGTGGCGAGAATGTGATGAGACCCTTGAGGAAGTGGCTGAACTTTTGAACTGGAGTGTGGGGACAGCCGGGGTAACACAGACAATATTAAGTGGCCTACTGCCTCGGAGCTGTCACTAATGGGGTAAACATTGACAGACGAGCTGAGTCTCAAGCAACCATTCATCTGAGCAACTTTGCAAACCTTGAGAGGAGGCAACATCCTCCTGTCTGTGACAATTCAAAACAAATAGAGAATAGATTATTTCTATAAACACATTTCCGAGAGGAATCATGCTTGACTAAGACGCATGAGCCCCGAAACGCCATACTGTGTTCCTCCTACAAAACCGAACTGTAAATGTTATAAACGTGTTATGATACTATACAGTACAATAAGTGCACACCTGCCTAATAAGAAACTCATTTGTATTTCAATAGCAAACTCTTCCCTCCTGTTTTTATGGATGTGCTTGTCAAGAAAAAGGTTTATATTCATTTATTTTGATAATTCATGCAAGAATCTCACTAAAATGACACAAGATGTAATGAAGTAACCCTGTGATGTGTATCAGAACCCTAAAATGTTGCCTTTGGGTTTTTGGCTCGCACAGTGTGGTAAACTTATTTGTTATACGTGTGTCATTGCTGAAGATGAAGACATATGGCTCTTTTAAATCTCCTAACAATACCAATCAATAATCATGAATGTCTCAGTATTGTCATATTTCATATCGTAGCTCCATTGTTTCGAGATGACAGTGATCATTCTCCACAGAGTTGTGATATGAACGCATGCAAATAATCCTATCCTGATCGCTGTCATGTGAACTTTCCTCACTGGCATCCATTATTTGATGTGGTCTGTAATCCTGCGTTGAGGGGAGAACCTGCAGACGTTGGCTGTGACTGTAGATGATAACATAAACCTTCGCTACATGACAAGAGGCTTACACTGAGATATACATGTGTGCTCAAACAATTTAGTACGGTGTGGCTGGCCCCAAACCAACATCCCATAAGTGTTATTTATTTATTTATTTTAATTCAGGCCACTTAGACCAACCCATCTGCATTTCTAGCAGTTACTATTTAGCAGCAGATTTATGCTTAAGAGCACAGCAGGATAACCTGCTTGGCGCTTGGCAAACTGTGCTGGTTCCAAGCCAAACATATCTGTAACACGCTCTTTGAATCAGAGTGGGCTGAGCAGGAAAGCAAGCCAGTGATATTGTCACAAACCATATTTTTTTTTTTCCCTTCTAAATGAAGGAAATGCTCAGTCGGACAAAAACTGGCCGCTGTGCTGCATGAAAGCCGCGGCTTCCTCTTGAATACAGTAAGTGATGACTGACGAAAGTAAAATGACTAGGCCTGTCTCGCGCACACACACACACACACACACACACACAACACCTCACGGACACATTCATACACCAAAAATAACAGAGAGGCTCTTCCTTGCGCTGTTACACAAAGCACAATTGAGAGTGATGTGTGCTACAGTCAGGCAAAGGTTGAAGTACGTGGGAAAATGCACAGGCATATAACTACTGAGAGGCATGCAGCAGGAGGACTATCTGTCACTGGACTTTTTGCAGAGCTGGGAGAGAGGAGTTCAAAATGACAATCTAATAGCTGGGATGACATTTTGTTTAAAAACGTGATGACAGAATGATCCCATGTCTCTGTAACTGTAGCTGCTGCCTGGCCAGGAGTCAGCTATTATTCTCTCCTTAGCCACTGTCTGTCTTGGTGGTCACTGTGAGTGCTGCTTGTAATGGGCTATGATGAGTTTGTATGACTTATGATAGGATCTCCCATGTCAGCCCATGTCATGCAAATATTTATGTCAAGTAGGAGCACTTAAGTTTGCAAGCCCATGCTCTGATAGATGTGAATTCCCTGCTGGAGCTGGTATGATTGAAGGTTTCTGAGGCAGCGGCCTACTTCCTTGTCCGCTCCCCAGGCCTGGTCACCAGCACTGTGCCAGGGCGCTGCCCCCTCTTCCTCTGAGAGATCCTGTGATTGAGAGATCTGAACATGGTATTTACTTTGGCTGCACCTCAGAGAGAAGCAGATGAAGGGAGACAGACACAAGGACAGAAAAAGAGGAGGATCCAGAGTCAGTGTTTTTTTTTCTTCTTTTTAATCAACAGGCAAAAATCCCTGCCTTCTTTGTGTTTATTAATGCCCCGATGTGGCTGCAGATCCACGTTCAAACAGCAGGCGTGTGGCCAAAAACATTTACTGTCCTAATATGATGTAATCAAACACACTGTTGTTTTGTGGGATTGTATTGCATTGGCTTTATTTGTTCCCTGTTCTAAGCAGCGTTTGAGGCAGTAATTTGAAGTGTGAGAGCTGATAAATACTAGTTGTGTCCCCCCATTGTGAGGGAACAGTCTAAGTGGTGAACTCTCTCTTTCATCCTCTTCCATTGCCTGTGGCTTTCTCAAGCGTCAACATTCTTCCACTTATCTTTATAGCCATTAGTGCTGTCAGCCTCCCTGCGTCTCTGCTCAGGCTCACTGTGAAGCCCTTGTTGAAATTCCATGAATATCAGTTGACAAGCGGGATGCCTTAAAACGTAAGTCGCCAACAAATTGAGTTATTTGTGCTTCTTGAAGAGTAAACAGGGAAGAACATGATTTGGAGAGAGGAGAGCGTAGGCCTTTGGGTTCCCCTTTGGCCTTGTAGCAAAAGCACATTTACACACTCAGACAAACGCAAAAACAAGCAATACAGCACGAGTGTAGAGTAAAGTGGCCTCTCAGTGTCTCTCTTCAAGGGTGAGCAGAGAGTGCTGTTTGTTGGGAGGTTCTATGAGATAACTGACTGGTTCTGCTGGGTGACAGTACAGATCGAAACATGCAGGTTTTCAGGTGCATGTAACTAAAAATCAATGCAGCCTATTATAAACCTCTGAGATTTAGGCATGTCCGCTGCTTTGCTTGTTGCTTTAATATTCTGATTTGAATTGAATTACAGGTGCTAGCCTTTTTGTCATATTTAGCTGAAGCAGCATTTTTTTTATTCCAGGGTTTTTGTATTTATTTATTTATTTATGTGTACTACTCATATGATTCAAAAAATTCTTAAAGTAAAAGTAAAATATACCACTCCAGAACAACAATAAATTTTACTATTTTATGCAAAGAGTTGCTACAAATGAATAATACAGTACATGTATCACAAATAAAATCAGCTTCTCTTAGATGTACTTCATTGTAGTTGACTGTTTACAAAACTCACTGGAGTATTGAAGTACCCCTGGTATCCTATAGGGGGAGTCTGGCATCTTTGCTGTGTGCCATAAGGAAACACACACACACACACACACACACACACACACACACACAGAGAGACACAGTGGACCACACAATGATGAAATGTGCAATTCTGTCATCAGCTTGTAATTGCAGACTTTTGCCATTTTTTTCTGTCAACTTTCAGAGTTGTTAAAAAAAGAAGGAAAAAGTGTCTTTCACACCCGCTGTCCCAGTGTGCACTGACTCGAGAGGAAAGTAACACACCGCCGTTAAATTTTAAACAAATCATTTATGTCAAATTAGAACAAAGGGAGCAACATGTCTTTAGCGCCACAATCCTGACCAAACTGCCTTCAGCTATTGTTGGCAGTCTAATCCCTTGCAGTAATAGAACTTGAGGAGGGCAACATGAGGATTAAGCTAATCCCCTATTAAGCACCTCCATAATCCTCTTGAAAATCATTGTATACACACCGAGTTAACTACTGTAGTAACAGCAAAGGTCAGCGGGATTAGCCTCATAGAAACTGATCTTATGGTTTCTCTAAAGAGAAAAATAAAACATAGAGCTACTTCAAAAGGCGGCTCTTGGCTCTATTGCATGTGACACTGCACATTACAAAGACACTCTGGCTCTCATAATATCGCATGTGTTTTATGTATAGACTCACTTAAGGAAGATAAAATGTCTTTGTTCCATAGTTTGATTTTTCATTTTAAGATAAAATGAAGTATTTTTGAAAAAAAATAATAATCAAACATGATGCAAACAATGATACAGTTTGTTTAGTAATAATTTGCATAATTACATTTGTGTGTGTGTATTTTAATTTGCTTAATGAGCAACAATTCCTGCATAATCTGCAATCAATGAGTAATCATATTATTCTGACTATTATTATTGTTCAATTCCAGTAACATAATCCTTGTACAATGGTTAAGTCCCTGAGAATTCCTCTGTGGATGGAAAATGTATATGCTCCATATGCTCTCTGGCTACTGATGTCAAGGCAGAGTGATTAGGTGGAAGTGGAGTTAATGTAAGCAATGGTGAGCGTAAATCGGCCCCAGATCTCCTTGCAAGATGCTCACACTCACTGAGCTAGCATCACTTTTACAGAGAGCATTGAGATATGTGATATTAAGTAGGAGGCCATAAAACAAAACCAAAAAAAAGAGACTACAAGTAATAGGGAACAGTCAAATATATATTCAAGTTTTCAATGAAAGCTTGTTGAAAGTGTAATGATGTTAAAGTGCTGTCAGGGGAGTCCCGGCCTGATGTTTTATTGGCTGTTTATTTTATTGGAGCACTAGCCATGAATCTAGGTAGCCTTCAGTGATATTGCCACAGTGTGGTTGAGCCCCTCAGTCTGCATGAGAGATTTTATTAGCCAAACATTTGTTTCTCTATAATAACAGCACACAGGACTATGTCTTTCCAGTTCAACGGTGAAAATAGCAAACAGATGTGTGTTAAGCCTACAGCCTCCACTACACATCACTGACACTGTCTTTTACTATGCTGTTTTGCTCAAATTGCAAACCTTTACCTTTATAATAAGAAACACTGGCTGTGGCAAAGCTGTTTATGACGGAGTAAAATAAAATTCAGTTTTGCACAGCAAACACTTACTATATTACTGAGTATTAATTAATTCTTATGGAATAACTGTACTGAAGCCCATAGAACCCGAGTTAATATTATAGCTAACATGAATATCTGCTTGCATGGAAAGCTGCATGATTGTTTACGAGTGTTTCAAAACCCTGGGGATAAAATAATAATTTTTCCCACAATGTTCCGTTCCATAAATGTGGATGTGATGCTGGGCAATTTCTGTTTCATTTTCTCAGCTCACTAACTGTTGGCTACACTGCAATGTGTGATAACTACACCAGTAATATTTGGTCTATGGGACTAAATCCATAACAATAAGCATTTGCATAATATAGTAGTGTCATTGAACAAATGAGGAATATGTAATGATCCAATCTGTGTGGGACAAAATGAACACTGCAAGTAAATATGTAATGATTTCCACATGGCTGCACACCTGACGAGATGAACAAAAGCCCTCTCTGTGCCTTAGGAATGACCCTGATCATGCAGTTGTCAGCCTGGTCAGCACTAAACGTATCAATGACCTCATTACAACTGCTGGCAGGAAGTGCTGTAAATTAGGTAAGCATCAGATGTACATCTTAAGAGACTTAGCAAGTCAGCCCAGCACACATGATCAGTACAATAAATATTTACAAGCTGTTTCAGCCAGCTGACAAGCTGGTGAATGATGTAGTTGCAGGAAAGTGGACTGAATGGATGGCACAGATCGGCTCATATGCGGTCGGAGAGCAAAGCTCTTGCTGCATTTGGCCCAACTGATCTCCAATTAAACAGGGCACTGACATCACACAGCAGAGCAGACCATGTAAGCTATCTCTGGATCTCCAGCCAAGACATGTCACGCTCACCCTCTTAGCTTTCAGAGTTAAAGCTAGAGTTAAAAAGGAAAAAAAGAGGAATACACACACAAGAGGAAATTGTGGCACCTAATTTTGTCTTTGCATTCAACCAGAGCCTGCAGAAGCACTGTGGAGGTTCATCCCAGGAGTCATCTGCTCTGATGTTGGGTACATGATCTAGTTTCTGCAGGTCTGTACTTATTTGGCAGCCCCTGTGGGAAGGGAGTAGTGAAACCCTTTAAAGGCTTACTTGGCTATCATGTGTCTTGCCTCAAAATACAGAGACCCCAGTCAATACATCTAGCACTATTATCTATCAATTAATACATCTGTCTCCATTGTAGGGGTCCGATGCCCTGCTAGTGGCCTGACCAGGCAGTGAACTCTTGCATTCCTAAAAAACACGGTCATCCAGCCTCTGTAATTTGTCATGTTGGAAGCTGACAGTAAAAGGTCATCCACTCCCATCGCTGGAGGCAAGAAAAAGCACCAGGATGAAAGTGCACGTTCAGATGATGGCTATTACTGGGCTCTTCCTATTTGTATAAGACTGGGAAGACACACACACATACACGCAACGCTATCTATTCTAGGTCACCTATCTGTCTTATACGTCCCAGACAGATCAAAAAGCAGACATGCTAGCTGGTCCATTAAAAGGTACTAAGGCACCCAATAATCCGTCTATTACATGCCTTAATGTTGGTATAACTACATGGCTGCTACAGCATTTATGTGGGAAGAATAAGGATTCTCTCTACTATAACTCCCATTTTGTCCTAATAAACATATTTACCCCTGTTTGTTTTCATATTTACATTTATTACTTTCATATATTCTCTTCAGTACACGAAATAAAATATGTCCCTTCTGAAAATAGAAGCTACCATGTCAAACAGCTCATAATAATCATGTTCATTCTACTGTAGATCTCATATCGGTAAGCTAACGCGACCTTTCCAGCAAAATGTATATTTTGCGTCGCAGTAGTTGTGCGTTTAGTTTCAAAGCCGACAAGCTATCCATTAAATCGGGCCACCTCTGACTCCACTCCAAAGAGAGGGCATGTCTCCCAACAGCTCATCCATCATGCACAATATCTATTGATTCCCAAACATAAACAGAGCATCTATGATATAAAGGACAGCTGGATCAGAAGGGGCATGGTGGAGGAAATGCACTTATAGACATCATGGCCGAATAGTCTAGCTCCTGTCTGCTGCCCTCTCCTCGCCAGACTGGTATGATTTAGTCAGGTCCCTCGCTTCCTGCAATTATTTTACTTCCGAAGCACAACACTCCTAGAGCCACAGCACCATGACACTATGAGGTTTACTTAAATGGCTCCTCCACTTCATCACTACACGAGGGCTTTTAACTCAAATAGTGGCACGAAAAAAAAAAAAGTGTATTTATGGAAACAGGTACTATACTTGGGTATTTTATCTTTTCATTTTTACTTCTACATCACTACAATCCACAGAAAATATTATTCTTTCAATGACACTATATTTATCTGAAAACTGTAGCTACATATTACTTTTAAGATTAAGATTTTAAATTAAAAGCATACATTGCTAAATATTAAATTTTTTTAAGGTTTGTAAGGTGATACCTTCAGGACCCTTTCTTCCCCAACAAAAAGTCAACAAACCAAAGATATTGAATTTAAAGTGATACAAACAAGAGAAACAGGAACTTGTCATGTTGGAGAAACTGACACCACTATTAATGCAATAATATTAAACAAATTGTGCCACTCATCTTATGACATTAAAAAAAAATGGGTAATTTTATTCACTGAACACTTTTACATTTTGTACTAGTATAGGTGTACTAATATTTCTGTAGTCTATTTTTTTACTTAGTAAAGTGTTACATATCTATAAAGTATACGGACAAAAGTTCTGGGCCATCTACATATTAAACATATACGAGTTGCCCGCCCACAGAAACCCGTCGCTTGAGGCTCCTGAAATACAGTTTTTGTGCTGATGTTAATGTCAGAGGAGGTTTGGACCTCTGCAGTTACTGAATCAGCAGTAAGTGCTGGTGACTTTTACACATTATGCACTTCAGCGCTCTAACTGTACGTGGCCGAGTTGCTGTGATTCCCTCAAGTTTGCAATAATATTGCTTAAAGTTGATCATGGGATATTCAGGAGGGAAGAAATTTCACAAACCAACTTGTTGCAGTGGTGACATCCGATTACAGTACCACGCTTGGATTCTTTAGAACCATTCTTACACAAATGCTTGTATTTTAAAGGCAAAGTGCTTGATTACATACACCTGCGGTGATGGGACTGAAAACACCTGAATTCAAAGATTAAGAAAAAGCTCATGGTGTTGCTCACACAAAAGCCTTCTGATTACACTGCCATTGTAATACCAGTCAGGAAGATGTGTAGACATTATTTAGCTTTAAATGTGTGTGCTCCTTTTGACATAACATCTTATTTACAACCTTCGCTTCATTTAACAATAAACGAGAGACAATCCTGCACGGGAATAAGAACAGCTGCCTGTTAATATACAGACATGCCAATGCATGCGTAAACAACAGTAATAACTGAGCAGCCATTATTATATTACATGATTATGCAGTACTTGCTGGGTCAATGACACTAACCTTCAAACTAAAACTGTGGTCTGACTTTAAGACAGACAAAAAATATGAACACCTTTGCAGCAGCTCCCGCTAGAGTGGCTGACTCCTGGACCAAATTTTGCTATTATGGCACATAAACACAACTCACAAGTTAAAAACACTACCAGCTACCCTATCACAGCTGATAAACAAACCCAGTCTGTAACTGCTAGATAATAACCTGGGTGTACTGCCTGCCCATAAAACCACTCATAATTTGAACATTCAGCATTTGTTTTAGTGTGTACTTTTGGCCAATGCTCCCACACTCCGCAGATCAAAATCCAACGCTCACATCTGCTCCATCACAATCGTGAAATATGCGTATGTATTAATTATTCACTGATAATCTTCTTGAACATAATATAGAGCAATTCTGTTAAGCTACATTGAAATATAATCAATTATCACATTTTAATTTTTACCCAAGTGGCTCCCCTATCTCCACTTACATTACCCTCCTCTGCTCTTCCATGCAGCATTAGAGAGGCGTCATTAGTGAGGACCAGTGGGAAGGCTGCCCGCAATGGAGCAAATGGAAGTCATAAAGCAGCACTACTCATCGCACGGACATTACACATTGACCCTCCCAATCCCTCAGCCACTGCAATTGGCTGACAGTCTGCACCAATGACACGGTAAACCACAGGCTTTTCAAACCCAATTTAGTCCTGCATTAATTATTCCTCTAAGTATCCTATGCCCCCGTTAATATTGAAATTCATAAATGTATAAGGTTAGGGGCGAGCATGTTGTGGTACACTTACCAATGTGATGATACAATTCCCATTTGATGGTAGCTGCCTAATTAAGACTAGCGAGCTGTGTACTGCAAGACTCATATATCTTTGTTATACCAGACAAATGCTCCCCTTGGTTCATGACCAGAGCAAGTTCAGAATTTTTTGATGACTGAAACTTCTATTAACTTTCATTTAAAATTCAATCGCTATTGTATGAGGAACTACCATACCTCCATATCCATCTATATCTCGATACACCAGGCAAAAATGAATTACCTGTCGCTAAATTGAATTTGTTGCAGCACAGCCTCAAATCCACAGAATGTTTGGTGCCATAAGTAGATTAAAATCTCCCCGTGATGCAAAAATATTCAATACAAATAGTGGGTTGCACGGTTTCAAGGAGATACTGGACTGCTGACGCAATTTGTCCTGTCATCAAGGTGAGAAGGGTTCACGTTTTCGGCCTGAGGGCACCGTTGTCCATTTGAACTCTCGGCCTTTGGTTCAGGGTTCAGAGGTACAGACTGCTCCATCTCAGACATACAGAGCATTGACTCCATATGCAAACAAGCTTACCAGAAGTATGCTTTAAGTAAATGTTATACTTGCACAATAATAAGAACGACAAAAGGGTAATAGGTTTGCAGTCCACTTACGCATTTTATCCAAAATTATTATATTTTTAAACCACTGTGGTGAGCCTGCTTTTTAGGAAAATGCTCACTCAGCATCAGGTTGGAAAGAGCCAAAGCCTCAAATCAATCATTGCAAAACAGCTGTTTTTTTTTAATAGTATAAAACATCTGGTTCCTCTTACATGACCTGTTGAAGATTATAACACAGTGATGTGTAGCTGCTCCACAACCATTTGCCACTACACCACTGAGCAGGGAGTATTGCACTGTTGACTCGCTCTTGTTCAACCAACAGAAAATCCCGTTTCAAACTTTGCACTTTTTGGTTGTTTATTTGCATACTTCAGCTCCACATTGCAGTCAAGCCCGAGCACAAGCAAGCAAGCTACTCCGACCACAGCACTCCATACAAGGCAAGGCAATCGACATGCACATACAAGGCTTAAAGAAAGTGCTTAGAAAGCGGTCATCAAAAATACGTTCTCCCTACTCACCGATACTCCATGCTGCCTCACCGGTGACCAGGTGATTATATTTGCTACCCATTCATTAAACACCTCCCACGTGACATGCGTACCTACCGTAATCCCACGAGTAAAACGTGCAACACCATGTGATCACCGTAATGCTGTTTAACTATATATGGCTCTTATACACAGTAGCTACTATAGCCCACGACAAAGACAGATCATGTTTGTTTAGCTCTATGAGCAGATTAGAGAGTGCATATTTTTTTATTTTCTCATAGATAACATAGAGGACCCACAGGCTAGACTGAAAAAATCAGGTCTCTGGAGGGATGGAGCATGAAAAATACTCTTTCATTTGGAGTTGTGATGACGTGATCGAGACTAATCTCTAATGCATTGGTCCAAAACTTCTCATAGATGTTCAGTTGGTTTTAAGGTCTACAGGAAGTTCTGAGTATGTAGGGAAGTAACCATAAAAGTGTCTGGGGAAAAAAGGCAGAGGGGGAGGCACAATTGGGAACAAATCAACATTTTTTTAAATTACCAAAGACATGGCTAAGACACTATTTGGACAGCAATAATAAGAGTTGGTTGAAATCTCTAAATACTAAGAGAAGGTGCATACATAGGGCCATCCTTTAGAAAAGGAAAGGTGAAAATGCTATCCCACAATACAAAGTGAACCATCCAAGTGTTCGCAAAAGCAAACAATTAACATGACTGACAAGTAATGCAGATCACTTCAATCGGTGCATTTTTCATTTCATGCCATAACCTGCTGATGTGCTGAAATGTTTGGAACCTGTTAAAACCACAGGTGAACTATGGATGTTATGCTGCCTTATTATAATCTGCTCTGTGTGAAGTTGTTGCCCTGCATGAAGTTTAACGGAGCATGAACTGCATTAAAAAGTGAATTGAAGGTTTACATAACAGAAGTTTGAGCGCTGACTTGAATTACAGATGTTGAAAGCCCCAATAATGACAGGAGTTACACTGAATTCATCTTTATCATTTTTTCTGCACACCTTTCCCTGAGTTTTTGATATTTTCTATTGGAGTCAGGTTAAAGTGATCAGGAATATTCAAACGCAGCGTTGGTGGGTGTGAAAGTTGTAGCATATGTTTAAAATCCTTTCCATGTTAATAAAATCACTCAGCGATAATTTAAGCTGCATGCATGGGAACATTACTATCCTGAAACAGGGCACGCCTTTCAGGATAGAAATGCAAGAGAAAAGGTTTGCATGTGCTGAATGGCACATAAACCACTGGAAGCAATATTAAGTGCAAAACCTGCGACTTTAAATAAGAGATTTATCGTTTAAGATACTTGAGAGCGTAGAGTAAATGTCAAAGCATAGGGAAAGGTCCTGTAACAAATTGCAAAGAAGGTGCTGGACTAAAAACTTTCTTTTGTTTGCAAAGAAGAAGGTGGTTGCTAGCAGATTACTGCGGTCACCTGTGGTTTGTACTGAAGATGGCAACATGTCTGTAAACACTCACCATTTATTCTCCAAGCTGCAGTAACATTTGCAAACGTGGGACACAAACCGGAAATGGAGGTTGTTCATCTTCAGAGATAAAGTTGTGCCTAGCCTCTAGCCTCTGCAGCTAACGCATTTAAAAGGCTCGTGTCGCAGTTTTCAGTGTCACAGTTTCACAGTTTCACAGTTTCACTTTGGAAGTAGTTGGCAATTGTTTGCAGACAAGTCCATGTCCTCCATGCAAACTACTGGTAACAGCAGCATCCTGCTAACCACCAAAGCAATCACAAGGAGATTTCCGTGAAGAACCATACATGTGACCAATTTCACACTGGTGACTGCCAAAAACCACTCTCCAGTCATGGAATACACACTTTTCCCTAGTGACCACTGGTTACCAGGGGGTCTCTGACCAGTCTCTACAGTTTTAAAAGATAGGCCAATCACCCCTGGCTCCCACGTTCACCTGCTAAACTTTCCATTACAAAGAAGCATTCTTACAGCCTGTTATGAAAGGTGGGTTTTGACCTCTGTGGCCATTTTCATCTTCATAAGACCTTTATGGAGGATTTTTATGCTTTTTATATAAGTCAATTGCTTACATTTTATTTGGCATTAAAGTTATGCATTAATTAGGAGCATGGCTGCTTTGAGTGTCTGACGGGCACTGATTCGGCTGCTAGCTGTCTGTTAGGTTCCACCTCAACTTATTAGAGTCACTGAACTGGCTCTCTTCACTGTGTGTGTGGTTTTGGCTTCTTTCGAGGCGTTTTCAATGCTTAATTTGAACTTTTAATTTTAATTTGTAAACTCCTGTACAAATATGGTCACGTCTCATTCCCAAAAGAAAAGAAAAGAAAAGAAAAGAAACCAAATGCCAAAAGTGAGGTTCTATTTTTAACATGTCAGATTTTCAAAACAGGACTTTATATAACCAGTAAGTGACACCACAGTGTCTGCATCAATCTTATACAAATAGATCATGATCTAGAGACTCTAGTCCTGCACTGAATCTTTTTCATTTCAGTATATTAAGCAAAAAACCACACAGACACAGTACATAGAAGATGCTTTTCTTTCATACACTCAGTAGGGAACCTTTTTTACAATAATGGTGTAGCGCTTGTGACATTCAGTGCTGATAGAGGACATCATTTCACAGGAGAACTCACAGAACAGCTAGACCAGGAAGAATGTGGCCAGATGGAAGGAGGGTGAATTGTCAACATTCCCCTGTTGACTAGCCAGCTAAGCAAGTTCCACAATGCAGGCAGATTGTACATTCAGGAGGCAAGAGACACCATAGACACAGACACACACACACACACCTCCCCAAAAAGGCACCAAAATCAAAACTAAAGTGAGTACACAGAGCCTCTCGAGTGCCCCGTCTGAGAGGGGGAGGACAAAGGTGAGGACTGGCTGTAATAAAGCCGTATGCCCGCTGTTAAGAAATGAAATGTAAAGCCATCACTGTGATCCATCTTCATTAAACAATTTCCCCTCTCCCTTGCTTTCGAGGGTACCAGTTTCAAGGGGTCAGGTGCTATTTCTCCTCCTCTTGGGTGTCGGCATGTGTTTAAATATACTGTAGCGCGCAGCGCCAGCGCAGTGAAGCAGAGGAATGGGAGGCCATTGGTCCCGTGCCGATTGGCTGCCATTCAAGGTTACTCTTGGAGGGTTTCCCATCACCCCCCTCTAAGTGATACATTGCAATCTGACAAATGCAAACTGTGACATTTAGGAAAACACTGGGAGAATAACTACTGTTGTGCTGTTAATATGGGAGCCTCACTGCCAAACTAGACTGTTGGACAGGCAGCTTTGCATGCCTGATGCCCATTACACAGCTACATAGTTTCATAGTTACCTTGCATACACTTTGCTATTTTTTTTCAATCCTCTGTCCTCAAATATTCTGATAATTCTACAACAGGAAATGTTACCACTAGTAGAAATGTAGACAGTGCATTATAGATTTATTTGGATGTTGTATAAAAGAGAAAAATAAAGATGCTGCACTGCGTAGATATTAGAATATAACTCCTCATCAGGATGCATCAAAAACTCACTTTAACAACTGTGAATGCAACAGATTATTTGTTTTTGGATAAAGTTCATTTTGTGCTTATAACCAAGGGAGCAGTGAGTGTGAAAACTACATTAATTAAGCATAGCACAAAGATGAAAATACTTTTCCTCTGTAAACAAAGTGTATGTGCGCAAAGATCAGATGCTGTTTTGACAATGTAATTACATGATTTATGCTCTTTTTTCTAATCTAAGTCAGGGATAGCCTTGCTATTTTTTTTGCTGATTCACAGGGAAAATACACCAGGACAGATCAGATGAATTGCCTTTTTCGCAGAGTTGTGTTTGTCTAAATAAGAACTCTGTGATCAATCTTCAGTCTTTCAGTTAAGTTTATTGTCGTGACTGGCTCCTCGTTGTCTGAGCAATCGCTAGGCATCTTCACATAGCTGATTACCTCATCACTCCAGGGCAAATCTGTTATAATTTGAGTGAGCAGGTGCACATCTCACTGCTTTGTGCAGCCAAAACAAACATGGGAAATAAGATTGGTAAATTCTATGGAATCTCATAATTCTCGATAGAGAAATGCTTCCAAAAAAAAAAAAAAAAAAAGCCGAAACAAACATGACAGTATAGTCATATCACATTATGCAAAAATAAATAAATAAATAAAAATAACAGGCAGCATAAGGGAACTCGGGGACTGATGTGAGAAATCTTTCTCATTTTGTTCCCAAATGCAATCAGCTGTCCCCCATGTATGGTTGCAAGGCATGCATTGATTATACCCCTCACAGGAATTTCTCCGCCGCCTTTGTCCCTAAATTGCTGCCCATTTCTACAAATCGGCTCCTTCTTCTTTAATGTGCCATTTAATGCAGTTTTTCCAAATCCACTTCATAGACAGAGGTGAATGGAAATGTTGCTGTGTGTGTTGTATGCAAATTGCAAGACGAGGTGATTAATTTATAATGGGTTTCAGTGCAATTGAAGGCAGTAGGAACTGATCAAGGGCAAGGACATTATAGAATGGTACAGGCTGCATAGGGGTGGCTCTGCTTGTTCTGCACTGTACCACAGCATGACAGTATCTCATTACATCTGGACTAAACACCTCCCCCATTGATAATGAGCATTTTTCATGTGGAGGGACCACTTTCGTCTCTTGTTGTATTTTCTTGTTCTAGGCTGCGCATCATTCTTCATGTAGCTAAATCATGTATTGATCCAGCTCTATATCTCATATCCATGCACTATAATGTGTTGTGTACTGTGCATGAAATGTGGCTGAGCCTATTGAAGATTTTCTCGTTTACTGTGGGATGCTACATATGAACTGCAATGCATCACCATCCACAATTTAATAACAATAGTCTTTACACGGGCTAACTAAAATGTGCTTCATACTGACATCGGCAACCACTTTGAAAATAAACCAAACACTCATGCACATAAACTAACATAGTTTTCTTTCAGACTCTTATTCTCTCACCACTTTTAATGGAATTGCATAGACTGCTGAGTATAATTTCGCTGCCTGGGGAAATGAGACTAGAAAACCCTGCTTATATGTTTGATGCCTTTCATTGCTGTTAGGCTGCTGGTCTGGCCTGTATAGTTCCAACAGTGTATGTTTAGATGTTTCAATCATAATCCTACTATTGTGAAAATAGACATTATCCAAGAGCTCCTTCATTCTAGCTGATTAAAAACATCACAGTCTGTTCATTGCTGAGTGCCACAAAGAATGCGTTATTTAGAGAGAGGAACTGAAACTGAAAAATGTTGTCTGTTTGTTTGCATGCATCATATTTCTGCAGTAATTGTGTGTGTAACTAGCAAAACAGTATATTGTGTATACCTGAATTCTATATTTTTAGTGATTGTAGCTTTAATTTTCACAGGCCTGTTTTATCTGTTCTTGGATTTTGTGTCTCTAAAGGGTTTTCATTTTTATAAATTACAAAAACAAAACATCAAACAAAAGGATAACTTGTCTTTGTGTAGGGTAAAAACTGGCTTAGATTGTGCTTAAGTTCTTACAATAGTATTGTACGATTCTTCAGCAAACAAATAGAACCATTTAAAGCAGGAAGGAAGGGCAAAGGAAGCATGCCTCAGATCACATACTACTTCCATGGACTTCCACTTGCTATTTTGGGTGCGTACATGTGATTACACTGACACATATCGTGTACATGCAGTGCACTACACATTCCTGGATGTGCACTCATATGGAGCCACAAACTGAAAGTGGAGCACTGTATATTTCACATAATCAGTGGTGTCTCCATAGCTGAAAGGGACAGACCAAAATAAACCCCCCCAAAAACCCAGCTTTCAGCCACAAGAAGCAAAGTGACAGCCACAAGAAGAAGTGCTGTCATTATAAGAGAAAACCATTCCACCTAAAAAGGAAAAAGCATATTTTAACCATTTTTAATCATATTTGATTAGAGCCCTTATGAATAACTGTCCAACTATGTGTCCAGAGGCATTACCAGGATGGCTGCCAAGTGGCGAGAGCTTTATCAGGCAATATTCATGTGTCACGTGGGTTCAGCGTTTTTTGGTGTTTATATGTGTTAACTTGTCATCTTCTTTGTAAAGAAATTTAGCAAAACTTTACGTGTGGTTAGAGCCCCGATGTAATCATCGTTACTGATCAATGATGACTTCATCCATCCGTCCACCCATGCATCTTCTTAACCGCTTACGGGGCAAAAGCCAGGGTACAGGCTGCCAGTCTATTGCCAGGCCAACACCAAGAGACAGATAACTCATATTCACATTCACAACAATGGGTAATTTAGAATTGACAATTAATTTAACCCATGCGTGTCTCTGGACTGTGGGATGAAGCCACAGGCACACAAAAAGGCTCCAGCTGAACCCAGGACCTTCTTGCTGCGAGGAAACGTTGCTAACCACCACATCGCCTAGTTGACTACTTGCTGTGTTCAATTTGAGACAACATTATCATGTCAAAATTCAAACACTGTGCTAGCAAATAAAGTTCATAGTAGCCATAAGCACACATTAGTTAGTACGCAGTGAAGTGTATTAAGAGAAGTACCAAATTGAGACAACCTGAGTTGTCCTCAGTGTGTCCTCAAGATTGCCATTTAAACAGGGTTGTTTAAATATAATTTGAAGGGTGGTCACTTTCTGTCCCTGCTTCTCCACCTGTTAATGAAATGAAATTAATATCAGTGTTTTAGCAACAGTCAAATGGAGGTCTTTTCTAAGAGAAAAATGTATGTCACTCAGCTAGCAAGGTGTCATTGTATAAGAATGACTATTGTTGTTCAAATGCTGTGCTGTCCTTTTTTATTTTTGCATTAAATATTAATCATGGTGTGATTCATTGCGCCATCTTTCCTTCATGCAGCTCGGAGGGTAGGTGAGTCGTATGCTTTTTACTGAAGAGAGGATTAGCCCTGAACAGCCCAAGAGGCTTAGCAGAGACACAAAACAGCAGTGGCACCGTTCATACCTTCAGGTGACAGAGTGCTGATGATTATAGCAAGGACAATGCCCTGCATGTGTCAAACAATTGGCAAATAATTTATGTCATCTTTTCCACTGTTATTTCCGTGGAGGGCACTAACTGTGTTGCCAATATCAAACCTCCTGCAGAGGAGAGGCAGAAAAAAAGGAAACGTGCTACAAAAGACTGATGGAGGGAGTGAGGAAGAGGGAGCAAGAGGAGTGTATTGGGGGAGGGGAATAAGTGCCAGGCTCAGCTTTTTCCTGACTGAAGATGCACAGCCATCTGTGAGGAGACAAACACACGTATGACCATCATTTGTCCAACATCTTACGTGATGTGAAGGCTTTTCACTCGCCATGCCAACCTGTGTGGCAGATGATGTATGTGTTTCTTCAGTCCCGTGATTACTAGCATGGAGCTGCAGAGCAATGCTCTTCACCTCATCAGTTCCACAGGCTGCGCTCCAAGGTGGGTGAGGGATTCTCTGCAAGATGGCTTCTGACACACAGCACAACCAAGGCGTACCAGCATGAATATTATACAGTGTATTTCACCATAGCCACCCACTGTGAACAGATCAATCGAGGTGGATGAGGTGAATTAGAATTTTAATAGAGTGCCTAGGTACAGTAATTAAAAAGAATGATTATATTTATTCCTGTATGTATGAAAAAGTGGACGGTGCAGTGTGGTGGTCTTTTTGTCTTATATGTAGTGCACACTGCCTGTTTGTTTTTCACGTGTGTCATGATGGAAACTTTTAAAGGATGGTGAAATTATAATAAATATAAGAATGCATTATTTCATTTCCTCATTGTTGTTTTCTTCCGTGACGGCTATGTAAGGTATTTATTTATTCCCAGTATTCTTCACAAAGACAGCACATTGTTTGTTTACTATACAAAGCAGTTGACCTGTATGTACATAACATTTTTTCCTAGTTGTCTCCAAGCCATTAATCACTGCCAGGATTTAGGCGAGTATTATTAAGTTTCACTTAATTTTGAAAATTAAGCCCATTGCTCCTTTTGGTCCATAATTATCTTTCATGGCCGGTGGGTGATGCATAACAAGTTTATATATGACTAAATCCTGCACAACCAAAAAGGTGGAAGATGCGGAGGATGGTAGCGGAGAAGCTGACACTACATAGTGTTATCAGGCAAGCTGAGAGACAAGTGGGGTGATAATTGTTGTGGGAGCCACGGGAGCAATAGGCTGTTTGAGGGAAAGGTAACAAACCAGCAAAACAATAGAGATGAATCACACTGGAGGACCTCCCGCTGCAGTCTACCTTCCACTGAGGCCCTATTAGACTTGGCTCACAAGCTTTATGTTTGAGCTACAGACTCATGGCTATGGCTTTGAAAGCCCAGGCTTACACTGTAACAGATATTTTAAACCAAATGCATAAAAAATGTCCTGTTTATGTAAAAGATAAAGAACTGGCATTTGTTATTGCCATAGAATAAATATGTTCTAGTGATAGACGAATGTAACCTCATCTTCTAACAGAAGAAGACACTTGCTAAGTTGAACAGCAGGACAGGAAGCATGCCATTGCTTTAAAGTTCATTGCAAAATCCACCCAGGTGAGGTTAGTCTCAATTAGAGCTCCACGGGCTGTCTGTCAACAACAACTATCCATTGTCTGGTTGCTTCATCCAGAAAGAGAGCAGTGTTTTTGTAGGGTGACCTCGGCACCTATGCGATGTCAACCGGTGTCGGGCTACAAGTGCAATATAGCAGCTTGCCTGCAGGCTAAAAACCCAAACGAGGCGCCTTGTGTCCTAAACAACCTAACCAAAGATAGGGTTCCCAGTCTCTTCCTTGACAAATATTTCTGGTTAAAAACACCAGAAGAGGAGACGCTGCTGCGGTGATGAGACAGGAAACTGGTCAGCCAACTTATGCTTGCAATGTCAGCAGACCACAGTTCAAGTGGAGAGCATGCATGAACATAGCTTTGCAGAAATGTCACTTGAAACAGTTTAATTGTAAGGTGGTCCTTAAGGACGAAGCACGTTTTCTAAAATCATAATCCTCCTCTGTGCACCTATGCTCAAGATTTGTTCTTGTTTTTTCCCTCCTGGGCAGAAGTCAAGGTTTCTCATTTTCTGGGACCCGGTACCACATAAGCAGCTTTGGCTCTCATCAAAGAAAAGGAAGTGTTCTGCTGTAACTGCGGCTTAGAAGTCAAAGGGCATGTTACAGATGATGCAGTATCTTTCATGTTCCAGTTAAGGTGAAGAGGAACAAGTGAATAACCTAACCTTTAACCCCTGCGTGACTTTTCAGGGCCTGCATTTGATGTTTTGGTACTCAGAAATAATGCCTAATCATTCATTGTTCAGAGCAACAGACCATAATGAATACTTTTACGTGAATTTTAAAATTGGGCAGATTTACATGGGGATATAGTTAATTTCCCATGAACAATGCAAATTCCTTTTTATTAATTTTTTGCCTTTTGGAAACAAACCCGGCCATCCAGTTCAGTGGTTCTCAAAATGGGACGCAGAAAAACTCATTAGGTTTCTCCTCACCTCCCTCAGCCGTGGTTGAGCTACAGCAGGTTAAGTGTCACTCAGAAATTAGCGTTCTCCTGGTAGAGCAGTGGACGCCACATCAGCTGCTACCATTTTTGTAACTACATTAAACAAACCCTCTGAAGGCCTCAATGATGCATGCAATCTTAATTTTTATTACAGCAATTTATTATATACTCCCCAAGCTTATGACAGCCCCGACTGTCATTAACAGATTAATTATAATTTCCCCCTGAGCTCAGAGTTAAAGAGAAACGTGAATGCATGCAGGCGCCCCTTAAAAACAATAAGAGTTGGGGAACCGTGTTCCATCATTCCAGTGCCTTTACCCTTCACTCTTTCTGAAAGTAAATGAAATGATGGAACCGGGTTCTCCTGAGCCTCTCCTCGCAGCCTAACAAAGCACTCAGATACAGCTGATGCACTTCAAAGGGGGACCGTCTCCTCCCAGTTTATGATGTGCCAAGAAACTCAAAGTAGACATGAAAGCTGCTTTTGGATCCACCGCCTTTGGTTCCCTGTCCAAAAAAAACATGACAGTAACACAGAGTGGAAATGTCACGTACAGTATTAGTTTACATCAGCAGTTGACTGTTAAACTGCTGCCTTTCAGCTGCAAACAAATATCAACTCCTGAAGCCATCATCACAACCGTATCAGCTTGCACTGCTGTTCACAGCTCTACAGCCTGAAAACTGAGTGGACAAATTTCTACACTACAAGACTATCAATTAACTCCATCCATAGTCATGAAAGATCGCTCAGCCGAGTCTCTTTGCTACAGTGTCACAAAAATAAATAAATAAATATTGTAGCTATTCTTGGCAGAGAACTCAAACTCTTTTTCACTTTGCCCACCGTATGCTGTAGACATATAGACAAATTTCATCACACGAATCAAGACATAACCTAACAATACGCTACGTGTCAGCAGAGACAACTTGTTGAAATAGCTTGTTGGCTCTCGTGATGGTAACTTGATTTACCTGAAAATTTAGATAAATTGAGACACCAACAGTCAGACTTTCAGCTTTAATTCAAGGGGTTTAACAAAAGTTTTGCATTAGCTCTTTAGGAATTACAGCAATTTTTTACACACAATCCAGATTTTCAGAGGCTTAAAAATTAGCCTAATTTCAAATATAGGGATTGTTTTTAATACTTCTGTCTCTCTGATAGGTTAATGATGGCCTCCATTGCTTTGGACCTCATATTGAGAGCTCCGGTGAAATGCAAGTTCAATCAACTCCAGAGCTTTTATCTGTTTGATTTGTCATGGAATAACAAAGGAACGGGCCTCATCTGGCCATGAAACTCCTTATCAGTGAAATGTCCAGTTACTTTTGAGCCTCTGAACATGGGAGACTGTGTAAACATTGAGCTGTAATTCCTAAACATTTAATGCAAATTTTTTGAAAAACCTCGTGGAATTAAAGTTGAAAGTCTGCACTTCTGCAACTTCTTGATTGTTTAATTTAAAACAATGTGTGGTGTGTACAGAGGCCAAATTAGGCAATTAAATTCTATTGTCCAAAAGCTAATAAACCTTACTGTAACTCACCTTTTCAATCTGTATTTAGACTTACAGTTATGCATTATCACAGGTGTGGCAGGTGGTTGCCCAGACAGCTAGCAGCTATAGCTATAGGGAGGTATTGAGCAAAATTGCACAAATCTTCAGAGCTAAGAGCTAAACTGCTGTACTAATATCTGCAGATTAACAAAGAAAAGACATGGTGCATACATAGGTGCAGTGAACCAGATAATAACTAACATGAACAGCAATTCACTGAAGGTCTGTCCCCTACAAATTAAAGGAAGAACACAGAGATATTGAGGTCAGGGTAAGTTTAGCTAATTTATGTTAAAGGCTGCAAGGCAACGACATTAAAAGGCTAGTTGGGAGAAAGGTAATAGCCCGATATTAGACAAAGGTGGGGATTAAACTCATTATATCACCCTTAATCATCTCTAATGACCCTCACCTATAATTCGCACCTCATAAAAGTTCTTCCATTTCTGAATTCATCATCTTGGGTTACAGTGAATTTAAACACAGCAGTGCAGATGAGAGTGAGAGTTCTAGTCCATAAACATTTGTAATTAGTCATGTGAAACAATTCAAGAGCAAATTAGAAAACATTTAAAAATATTATATGACTGTCACTGAAAATATTGGACCCCCTACACATGGCTCGACTAAGTAATTCAACGCAGGTAAGCAGTACATGGCATTCCCCAAACTTTAGTTTTTTCACTCTGTGGCATTCATGATTTTTCTGCTCTTGCTAGTTAACACAACATATTTCTGGTGCAGTGTGAACCAGGCAGTTAATGCCTGTGGCTCTGTTGCATTGTCTTTATAACAAGGAGCACACAGAGTTAGCTCTACACTTGAAAAATGAACTCTGCAAAGCACACCGGTGTCTTCATCATTAACAGGTAAATCTGGAAAGAGGGCCTCTGTTGCATATCCTCTCCTTTTTTTCTACCCATGTTGTGTCTGTGTCTCTACTAATGGTGTCAAACAGAAATGAAAGCAAAATTCTACTAATCTTTAAAGAGATGAACGACCAGCATGCCCAGGCGCTGCTGTGCATTCTGAAAGTTTTCAAACTCTTTCATGTTTTCCTCGTTATATGTTTCACATTCATCTTATGCTCTATAATGCTCATCAGTGCTCTGTAATTCTCAATGCAAAAACAAAACAAAAAACAAGTTTTTGGATTCATTGCATGTTTTATAAAATATGGGACTAAAATATTCTATTTACATACACAAGCATTCAGACCCTTAACGCGTCTTTGGCAGCAGCAATCACATTAAGCCTTCTTGGGAATGATCGTACATGCACAGCCTGTCTCCAGAGAAGCTGTATTGGATTCAGATCCAGAGATTGGCTGGGCCATTAAAAGGCTTTGGAGGGGGTTTTTTTTGAAGCCGCTGTTGTGTTTTCTTGGCTATATACTGCGGGTTGTTGTTGTCGCTGAAATGTAAACTTTTGGGCCTGAATGAGAATCTGAGCACTGTGGATACGGTTACTCAGGATTGCACTACGTTTTTCTGCATCTTCCCTTTGATCCAGAGTAGCCTTAAAGTTCCTGCTGCATAAAAAAAAAAGAAAAGAAAAAAAAAGAAAGAAAGAAAGAAAGAAAAAGAAAAAACATCCCCACAGCTCTGTGTTTGACTGTAGGGATAGTATTAATGAGGTGATGCTCATTGCTTGGTTTCCTCCACACAGACCAGAGGATTTTGCTTCTTATGGTCTGCAAGTTGTTCAGGTGCCTTCTGGCAAACTCTCAGTGGGCTGTCATCTGCATTTTAGTGACGAATGGCCTCTGTCTGGCCACTCTACCATGAAGGCCTGATCGGGGGAGTGTTGCACCAGTGGTTGTTCTTCTTTAGTAGCTTGGTGACTATGCCCATTAGAACCACATGTATTTGGACAGTAACACAAGTTTGGTACTTTTGCATCAGTAAGTGATTGAAGTGCAAGTGCAATCCATTTGCACTGTAAAGCGATGTCTGATCAGTTTTGCAGCATTTGTCAGAATCTGAGCAGAGAGTATAGCCCTTAAACTTCAGAATTCATCCGGCTACTTCTAGCAGCAGTCATATCATCGATACACACTAGTGACCTGGTTCTATTGGCTGCCATATCATGCCATAAAATTGCCTCCACCATGTTTAACAGATGTTGTGGCATGTTTTGGACGACAAGCTGACCCTCTCCCCTCTCTTTCTCCATACTTTTCTCTTCCCATCATTCTGGTACATCTTTGTTTCATCTGACTAAAAGATTTTTTGTTCTGTTTTGTTTTTTTCAGGCTATTTTAAATTTTTTCTAAAAAAGCAAAAAACAAAAAACTCTTTGGACTGTTTAAAATGTTTTTAAAAAAAGCCTGCACAGTCCGAGTGTAACTACCTTGTTGTCAACCATCTGTATTTACATTCATTCTTTGACAATACCCCTACCTCCTGGAGAGTGTTCTAGCCTTGGTTAGATGTTGTGAAGCTCCTCCTATTGAGAATTCCAGTGACCAGCCACCAAATGCAAGTTCAACACTTGGAATCAACTCCAGATCTTTTATCTACTTAATTTGTCATGAAATAACAGGGGAACAGGCCTCACCTGGCCATTGTTTTTGTAAAACCTCATAAAGCTGAAAGTCCCCATTTCAATCACATCTTGATTGTCTGATTTAAAATCCACTGCGGTGGTGTACAGAAATCATAAGTATTGTGTCATTGTTCAAAAACTCTCGGAGCTAGCTGTACTCTTGGTCTGACCAGAGGACCAGCATCCCTGATAACTCAGACTGGCTGATCTAGAAGATCTAAGAAGTTGTTGGTTTTTATCACTAAATGTAAGCCCTGATAAGAATAAACCCGTCATTCCTAATTATGATCATTTTTTTCAATTAGGCACTAGTGTAACCCAGTCAGGTGGTAAAACAATCAGAAGGACTTATTTTCTGGAGCTTAATAGAAAGTCTTATACCAAATTGTTTGATTAGTTAAGTAAATATGATGTTCCAGTCTTTTATTTTTACTCATAAAAAAATCCAAAGCAGTTTTTGCTTTGTCATAGTGTATTCTGTGGAAATTATTGAGAAAAATGGACTGATTCCTCTTACGGTGAGTCTGACAAATAAGAAAAACTTGGAAGGATGTGAAATCTTTCTGTATGCAATATAAAGGCAAAGCATCAGTCAATAAAGTAAA